>JAJONI010000522.1:0-22483 GCA_022190145.1 Pezicula rhizophila
ATTACTTACTAAATGTAATTGCACTAGACAAAACAGGTTGATTTTTAATGACTTAGATCCAGTTAACTCCTAACTAATATTCTATCTTCTTACAACAAGAAACAGTACCAAACTTCCATTAAATAAAATATAAAATTGTCTCATACGACTACCTCCTCTCGCCCCTCCAACATCACCAATAAGTAGCATACCCACTCACGCCCTCCACAACTTTAACAAACTCCCTCGCAATAATCTCATCCGTAGTCTGACTAGGATGCAACTCATCATACCAAAAAAAGTTCTCCAGTCCCAAATCAGGATGAGTCTTCGGACATCCCGACCCATTAACATTACAAAGAATATAAGGTTCATCAACAATAGCAGGTTCAGAAATTCCAAAAGATGTAGGATTATTGTAGACATCTGTGAGGAAGGTATTCGTGTCGAAGATAGCAATGGAAGCCCCGGGGTATCGTTTTGCTACCAGGAGTTCGAAGGGGACTCGGTAGGAGAATATGTTGTTTACTAGTTGTGTGTATTCCTTCATTTTGGAGGAGATTTCGGTGATGTTGGATGGCTATTGGTTTTAATTTTAGCAACAAAAATTACTAAAATCATGCTGATAAATGGGGTGAACGGATCGAGGGGTTGAGAAGTAAGAGAGAAGTGCGAATTACCTTATTAGTCCAATAATGACTAGCATTCAAGCCTCCAGCACCCGGCATACCATATAAAGGCGACAACTGCAACGGTGCTGTATTCATAAGGACGAAATACCGACCCCCAGCGTCATATATACCATCAAAACGATCAAATATACAAGCAGCATAATCCGGGATCGTCGTCTCATTTAAACTACTATCAGTCAAGAAAGCGCCCACGCCCAAATCATTAGTCCCGATCCACATGCTATAGACTGTATTATCGGGTGTGCGATCCGTGTAAAGGGTATTCGTGCCAGTGGTAGCGTTGATATAAGCAACATCAGCTTGAAAAGCTTCGACTTCGTAGACAACGTCGGGAAATGGTCCAAAAACACTAGCGAGGTAACGGTAGATTATCTTGTTATCACAGACGGCACCTGAAACTGCATAATCGTATAGCTTCGCACCAGTGTAATTAGAAACCCATCGATCCCAAGTGATTCCTCCACCTGCTGTGGAGTTGCTCTCTGGTAGTAAGAGACCTGGTGGTGGAGCGCTACCGTTGTGACTTTGAAAGTAAGAAAGCCGACTTTCGTCTGTGTAGCTATTGAGGGTCAATTGAGCGAGCTGGAATTTAGGAATAGTGCCATTTTACCTGTCACCGAAGGCTACTAAATTGCTGAAGTCTTTAACCCATGCATTGCCCGGATGTTCGCTTGGTACTTGAGCAAGTGCTGCTGCACCAAGTGTTAATAAGACAAGAAACTGCATCTTTAAATCCTGCACTTAGAGAAGCAACGACGTTCTTAAATATTACGAAGCATGAACAATTAAACGCAACCAAGTGAACTTTGGAAACTCGCAGGAATCGCCAAGTATTTATACACATATGGACGTAAATCAAACTCCGTGCCCTCCGTCATTCATGAGAACGGACAAGTGGAAGAAATCAGAATACGAAAATGTACCGACGAACTCAATACCAGCTTCCCGTTATACTCTACCCCGCTAATTGCCCCCGCGTTATTAAGGTACAACAAATTAACCAATTGGAAGCAGCCAGTGAAATTACTTTAGACGCAAAGCTCAGGGATAATAGATGCCTATAAGGAGAAATTATGACGAGAGACTGCATTTAACAGTGGTGCATATTACTCCGGATGCACTATTTTGGCATGGTAGGTAAGCATTCTAAACGAACCGCAAGCTGGCCGAGAAGGACGTGTTAACATTTGGTGAAAACATGTCGTTTAGCCTGTTCGATGCCTCCGGCAAAATGCAGAAATTTGAAATTTGAGATCTCACATGTTGAAGTCACGGACTCAGCTGACGGTAAATTGAGATCTTGCATTGCTAAACTTTAGCAAAAGGGTATATAGCAAGACAAAAGCAAGCCTGATACATATCATTTTACTGCGACTTATCGACCTTCTTCCCAGCTCTTCTCCTAGCCTGCTCCTCTAAGATAGTCGCGCTCTTGCTCTTCTCCAACCTGTTTGTCTCCTCCTGCACCCAGCTCATCCGCCGAGTTCTAACTCTCTGCAGACTTCTAGGCAATTCATCCTCATCGGCGCGTCGCTGTTTCTCCAACTCCGCCTCATCCTTTTCACCAGGCGACTTCTTCTTCTCGAGGCCGTCCTCTTTCTTTTTCCCAAAGGTTGTCCTGTGTCTCATGAGACCCAATTTCCGGGCTTCAGAACCTGGTTCCGGCATCATGTCACGCAATTCATCTTGCTCGTCATCTTTTTGAATGTCAGCACTTGGTGCTGCATCTTCAGATTGATGAAGCGGATCAACCCGGTCTACATATTCACGGTATGTAGGTCGCGTTAATAGGCCACTCCGAAACTCGTTCGCGCCTACTAGTAGTTTTGTAAGATCTATGAGTTCTTCGAGATACTCAATGACTTCAATCTGCCCTGCTGAGGCAGCATTCCAAGATAAATACTTTTGTCGCACGATACGCTTCACCATTGTTATACCCATAGATGCTCTCAAGGATTCGTGATGCGCTTCGTGACCATCATCCCCTGCTCCTGGCGCTTGTTCTAGGATGACCTCTCTGACACGATTAACCATACGGAGATGGGCCAACCTCGCTGAAGGGAGGAATTGTGGAAGCGGCAATTTTGTAGTAAGCGCTTCATGAACAGCGAAAAGAATGAGCGTTATGCTCCCAGCGACATTGCGGCGGTATTGGTAAACTTGTGTATTCAGCTCTTCCAAGACGCCAGAGCCATACTCTTGACGCAGATGTAGCATATTGTCCATTTTGTCTACAATGGCATGGAGGACATACATAATCTCTGCGTAGACTAATGCGAGACCTTCGAAAGTGCCTTTCAGACGTGGCTCATTAGCACAGAAGGGGAGGAATGTCTCCGCTGCTGCTAGAGCTCCTTCGGCTTTACCTTTGGCACGAGCGAAACGCTCGGTTACGGCTTTGGAGTGCACATCGACGTTCGTTTCTTGCTCGATGCCGTAAGCAAGACAGCCTTCCATTTCACTTATTTGCCGTATACACGCGGCTAATGATTCGACAAGGCGGTCTCGTGCTTTGACAGGAAAAAGCACTACTTCTACTATCAAGGCAACGACCCCGCCAATAAGGAAAGCGATGAGACGTCTGAGGAAATTCTCGGTAGCAGTCCCCGGGACGGTCTTATCTACGGTAGCTAAAGAAGAGTCAGTCTTCACTGTGCAATGCTTTGAATATAAAAGAACATACCTAACGTAACAACAGACATGGAAATGATGGAGACCATTCCTGCCTTGATGTATTTGGAGCCAAGCTGTATGTATGTGGATGGTATGATACCAATGACCAACATAACGACTGCTATGACCCTATTGCCATTGCCTGCCTCATAGGCTGCATATCCCCAGATACAACCCAATGTCGTTCCTACACCTCTTAGCATGAACACGCTGACCGACGTGCCAATTGCTACTTCGGTGATCAAGACCAACTGCAAGGCTGCCCATAGGCCTCGATTCAATGAGTACCACATATTCCAGCGATGTACAAAAGCCGGCCAAGTGACTAAAAAGACGGCTGTAGTGAGTTTGATAGCATAAAGAACGTCATCGCTTCCAGCCAAATATTCAATGCTATCCGCTAGGCCGTTTCGTAAGCGATGGACTAACTCTCCCTTTTTGGATTTTTTCTCAACGGTTACAGACTCTGGCTTGTGACCAGTTTGCCGTTGTGCTGGTGGACTCTCGTTCTTTGGTCCCGTCTCCACGTCTTTTCTTCCCAGGAGATTATCATTGCTGGCGTCTTTAGAATCACTCTCCGTGGGGTCGTCCTTGGCTGTACCAGTTCGAGCATCTTTACGCGCACTCACAGGGAGTGCCAACATATCCTCTTCTCCTCCAGAAGTAAGCCATTTCCTCCAATTGATCCTCGGAGCATAGAGTCGACGTCGTTCGTGTCGAGCTTGACGCTTCTCTACAATAACTCTAGAATGTCGAAGCATCTCCAGTGTATGTAAAGCGGCCTGCCGGAGGTTTAACAAGAACGAAGATATCAAGAATGTCTCCATGCGGGGCATAATATCAATTTCTGGCGCCTCGAGGTCGTGTAGGGCGGCTGCTCCTTCAAGTGCCAGAGCAGAATTCTTATCAAAATCCGTCAATGCATTTGACAAAATATCGACACGAATATCAATCTCCTCTAGTTTAATCCCCCTGGGCGGTCGAGAACCGCTTGGCAATTTTTGTACGTCGTAGCAATATGCTAAACACGACGTTACCACGTCAACACTCCTATCAATCTTTTCCTGCAAGTCGGCCAGTGGCTTGGCGATTCGATTGACTAGATATTTTAGTAATTCGACATCGCCGAACTCGATCTCTTTTCTTGGCTTGACCAACTCTAGATCCTCAATCTCCGACTCAAGACTCTTCCTTTGCTTTTCCTTTTTCTTCCTCAGTCTGCGCCTTTCTCTCCTCGCCCGCCTGGCCTCTCTCTTCTCGTTCGCTGAATCATCGTGCGATTCATCCACTTCGCTATTGGGTCGTGAAAAATCATCACCACTCTCGTCTTCAGCCAACTTCTCCAACTTCTCCAACTGAGCTTCATCCTTGCTCTCATCTTCCTTCTTGTCATCCACGTCTCCCATTAAAGCATACTTACTTTCGCAAGCCCCAATCAAAGCAATGGTATTTGCAACAAGTGCTTTCATATCCGTATCACTGATGGGCTTCAGATCCCGTGGTGGCAGAACAGCGAATGATATTTCGAAGTTGCATTCTGTCTGAGCTGCTTTACAACTCGCTAGTTTGGTACGCAGCTTAGCCTTCTTATCGGTCAGTGTCTTGAGTTTGACTGTTGCTGGAGTTGTGTCGACCTTTGGCGCTGGGGGGTCTGAGTCGTCTTCCTTAGACCTGTGCAACTTGGCTAACATCTTTCGTATGACAGACAGTGGTCCATCTGGCTTCTCTGGAGGCCTCTCAGCTATCGTTATTGTGTGCGATAGTGCAAGTTCATTGTGCGCTTCTGTTGGGTCATCGGTTCCTAAAGCATTCTCTTGTTGTTCCAAAGTCTCCGCAGTACTGATAAAGTACTTGCCAGCGTCTCGTAAGGCTCCAACAGTCTCGCCAAGAGTTTCTATCGTAGTGGTACCAAGAAAGCTGCTGGAGAACTCTGGAAAGACTGTCGTGTTTACAACAAGCAATATTCCCACTGCTGTTAGAATGGGATATAGCAGCTGAGTAACAAGAGTCTTGGTAACGGTGGTGGATACACCTGTTAGGCTGACTACAGATACAATGATCATGAGGAGAACGAATAAGAAAAGACGTGGCGTATGAGACCGAAGAAACCCGTGCAGTATTAAAGCGCACGCGAGAAAAATCCCTCGAATCGTATATGCAGCAGATGGATTTGCTGAATAGACAAGACTCGACAGATACACCCCAAAAACTGACCAGGCCATCCCAAACAAGGTTCCTCCAACGGCGAGAATCAATGCTTCCGCCATCATTCCGAATCTTCTCCCAGGATGGCCAAAGACTGTTGTAATCGGACCTAGATAGGCAGCTTTACCATATTTAGCAACTACAGCTGGCGTCAATGCCAGAATAATGGTGATGGTCGTGGCCAATGTATTCTTGAGCATTCTCTGCCATAGATGGTTCGTCTGAAGGTTGGTCCAGATAGCTGTCGCTCGTTTCTCAACCCATTCCTCCGCCTTCACCAACATCTTCTTTGGGATTCCCATGATGTATGCTTCTTTCCACACTATCCACAAGCCGCTGCCTTTCCTTGAATCCCTCTTGTTGATGGAACGGGTGCGTTCATCATTCCGGTACTGCACACGTGACGATAGTTCAGCTCAAGTCGCGTTCTTTTTTCTTTTTTCTTTTTTCTTTTTTCTTTTTTCTTTTTTCTTTTTTCTTTCCTCCCCCCTTTTTTTACCTAAGATGTTGACAATGCCAACTTAACGCCATACTTAAGAGAAGTTGAGAAGAAAGGAGTGATGGGGTTGAATGACAAAGAGTGGTGTAAGTTGTGAAAAGCTTTGTATTCAGGTCCGAAGAAGGCGGCGAGGTTGGCGAGGTTCAAGGGGTCACCCGCTGGCGACCCACTCACTTCGAGGGGCATTAGATTCGCAAATAAAAGCGGCATCCAAGCTGCAAGGCCATATTGCACAAATGACTTGTAGTCAACTGATCCAATTCATAAGAGTTGAAATAAACCTTGATTTTGGCACCTAAGGTAAGATAGTTAATAAATTTCACTTCCCCAGTCCTAGCATGCGATTCCAAGTGAATAGTCTTAAGCTATGCTAACGTGGCTAGGTAGCTAAACTCTTCTGAGTGCTGCTTTTACTTTTCTAGAAGCCACCCCCGCCGGAACGTCATCCAGCTCTTCTCGAACGAGGCAGCGAGCATAAGGTAAGGGAAGGAAAGGAAGGTACTACAAAGAGAATCTGGGAAAGAACAACAACTTGGAAGAGGGACGATTAGGAAAAAGAAGTGTCCAGAATGGCGCCAACTTCGACTTTAATAGTAGGTTGCTTGCATATCCTTATCATCTGTTTAACTCCTCCAGCAAGAGATTCAAGGCAGATGAACGTCGCATCGAGGGGTGTTCCGCCTCTCAATTATCGAGGTTGGTTTATGCCAACCACCATTCGAGCTTAGCATGCCACAAGAAACCATAATATATGCCGTACTGATATCTTTTGCAGGGCAAGCTTAAAGTACAGCTCAAGCTATCCATCGCACGCCTTCGCATGACACAGCAGAAAGATGAAGCTGTCTCCAAGCAACAAAGACGGACCATGGCCGAGCTCCTCAAAGCTGGCAAAATTGAATCAGCAAAGATCCGCGTCGAGAACATCATCAGATCCGATATCACCACCGAATTGCACGAAATCCTCGAACTCTACTGTGAGCTTCTCCTGGCACGAACGGGGCTCATGGAATCACCTGTGTGCGATCCGGGTCTAGAAGAGGCTGTACGAAGTCTGATATATGCTGCGCCAAGGACGGACATTAAGGAGTTGGGACAGGTGAGAATTCTATTGGTTGACAAGTATGGGAAGGAGTTTGCGCTGGACGCTATGGAAGGAAATGGGGTTAGTGAGAAGGTGTTGAAGAAACTTGAGGTAACGCCTCCACCAGAGAAGCTGGTAACAGGTTACCTGGAGGAAATTGCTAGGACCTATGATGTGGATTGGCCGAAGAGGGCGAAGGAGGATCTTGGAGATCCACCACAATATGATGATGATGATGATGAGAATCCGAGTGGTGCCCAGGCGCAGAAGAATCTTGAGGCACCGCTTGCTGCTGATGGGAGACAGGAGGAGGAGAGGGAACAGCTAAGCAAGGCTACACCGCCCAGATCCTTTGGTCCAGGGAGTCCATTGAGAGTAAATCCTCCTAGTCCTAGTACTGATAATCTGCATCCGCGGGTCAAGGTTGGAACTTTGGACTTGAAACCTCCTCCAAAGGCACAGGCTCCTGTGCAGAAGAAGGGCGTTGAAAGTAAAGGGCCTGTAGGCGGAACAATTCCGGATGTGGATGAATTGGCGAAGAGGTTTGCAGCTTTGAAGAAATGAGACAGGCTTGGACGGAGTATAGGCGTTGAGTGGTCTCTATAGCAGTGGCCTTTCAAGGAACAGTATTGTATGTGAGGTGTTTAACACCAGCAATCCGAAGAACCAACATGCGTATATTCTATGCACTTACAGTTCAACAGTGGTATATTGACGTTTAGTACGATCGAGGCAAACCTAGAACCTTCTCCCCCACATAATTCATGATCATCTCCCTAGATACCGGTGCAATCCTAGGCACAAAACATTCTCTCAGGTACCTCTCAATATGATACTCGGAACTATATCCCATCCCGCCAAGACTCAACACGCTTCTCTCACAAGCTGTGAAAGCGGCTTCAGCAGCCAAATATTTCGCACTATTACAGGCAACTCCAACCGCTTGCTGAGTTACTGTCCCATCGATCATCGAACGGTCGTATAGCCTTGCAGCATGGTATGTCGCCAACTTTGCTGCTTCAAGATGCATGTAGGCTTGCGCCAGTGGGTGCTGAATCCCTTGATTCATACCGATGGGACGTCCAAATACTACACGCTCTTTTGCATATTTCGATGCTCGGTATAAAGCTGCGTATCCAAGCCCCAAAGCTTCGCCAGCAAGGAGGCAGCGCTCAGCATTCATTCCATGAAGGACGATCTTGAATCCCTGGCCTTCTTTCCCAATAAGAGAATCGCTGGGAATAATATAGTTATCAAAAAATACCTCGTTAGCATCAATAGCCCTCCCGCCCATCTTCTTGATTCTCTTCAGCTCAAGACCTGGCTGCTTTGGATCAAAGTCAACGAAGAATAGAGATAACCCTTCCGAGGGCTTCTTCACTTGATCTAGAGGTGTTGTACGTGCTAGTAAAACCATCTTTGTAGCTACCTGCGCAGATGAGATCCAAATTTTCTGGCCTGAGATCTTGTAGTTGTCTCCGTCTCGTGTGGCTAAAGTTCTTAATTTAAGAGTCTCGAGACCTGTATTAGGTTCCGTTACGCCGAAACAGACGCGTGTCTTGCCGCTTATTAAATCTGGGAGCATCCTTTGTCTTTGTTCTGCTGTTGCGAACTTTGCTACCGGCTGTGTGGCATATACATCTATTCCGTGCATCAATGACAGCCAATTTTATAGGAGATAAGAGAATGCACTTAGAGAATGCACCTACTTGCATGTATGGATTGAGCACCAGCCATTCCTGCTCCGCTTCTATATAATCTCAGCATTTTGAACATAGAGACGTAAAATGGACTTACTCAGATATGGTATGCAACATCATCGTAGCCTCTGAAATGCCCAGACCAGAGCCTCCCAGGTCTTCCGGCAATGCAATTCCAATCCATCCGTCCTTTGCCAAAGCGGCATGCAATTCGTGAGGGTCTTGAAGTGACGTCAGCTATATTTAGCCCTGGTCTCAATTCTATGATTTGATAGATTCCAAGTCCACGGCCCATTGATGAGCGTCTACATTTATGAAATTATAGCCGCTCAATTGCCCATGAAAAACTCACATTCTCCAGATTCATCATGCCTGGCCCAGTACTCCTGAATTGAGACTCAACATTCGAACTCGCTAGATCTTTTCACGACATGGACTTACATCAGGAAAATTGGAACAGACTTTAGCAATTGCTTCTCGGACTTGGAGTTGAGTATCTGAGAAGCCACTCGTTTCCATCAACGTATTTACACGGCGAGATGAAGTAACAGAGAAAGATCTAAATCCAGGACGCGAATAACATGGACGAACGTGGCTTGCTATGCTTAAGCATCTTGAGATAGGTATGCGTTGCATCATGATGAAGTCCGCCTCTGAGAAGTAACTAATTGTGAAGTAGCAGCAGCGACAAGAAGTGAGAATTGGCAACCACGCTTGACAAGATATTGTGTATATTTTTTTATATGAATGAAAACAGGCAGGCCCAAAATTATGCGGCGATAGTAGAAATAGAGACCGCTCTACATCAACAATGTAACATGAGGAAGAAATGCGGAGAACATGCAGTATGGAGTTGTGATCGGAAGAGTGAGTGTTGTTTACTGCCGAGAATGGCCGGAGGGGTTGGTCACATGATCGTTTATCGTTTAGTGTCCTCCGTCATTCAGGCTAGGCTAGACTCGCCCTCGCATTGTTTTGACTTGCATTCAGTATCAACTATCGATGCTTCATGCTCCACATTCGACTACCAACACGCTCCGCGACTTACTTACACGACCGCCATTTACACTGCGACATGTTCTCATGATCACCGATTCAATTACAACAAGCCTGACGCGCTCTACATAATTTCTCGACGCGCATTACTTTGCACCACCCTCGATGGCATCGACACGGGCGAATCTGCGCCAGGCGCCAGTAGGAAGCGCATCATGGATATCAGAAGAACGGAACTCTGCACAGCAGTGGGCAGACACAGAGGCCGAGGGCTTCACGTTTGCGGCGCATAATGAAATGGAATGGTTGAACGAGCATATGAGTGAGATATTTAGTAAGAATGAGTCGTATGTAAACACAAGCCGGTGCCCGAATTCTGCTCATTGCTTTCTTGTAGAAAATTTGCGGATATCTTCAAGACGCCCGGAAGACTTCGCGGGAAGACACCAAGGACGGCAAGAAAATTGAATCCCCTCGAAGCCCGAGAAGTATGTATTCTCGACGTGTTATATGGGAGCATGCATACTGACAGAGACAGCCTTTATCAAATGTGTTTTCGGCAACTCCACGAGGTGGCCCCAGCCCATTCCGACAGACACAGTTTGAACGACAAATTTCGACCTTTCGAGTAGCTGAAGACGAGCCAGTAAAGCACCAACCTGCGCCTATTACGAAGCATGCGTCGCCACGGCGACCCATCAATACACTCGATTCCGGATACCATGGCAGCCAGTCTGATGACGGGACTGAAGTCAATGATCAAGGTTATGAGCAAGAGGCCCACCAGTCTTCACCCAGAGTGTCTCCTGTGGAGAGTCCTGGTCGCCCATTGGCTCGAAGTCCTGATGAGCATCGAAGTCGAACGTCAGAAATGTCAGAAGAGCGAACAGAAGGATCTTTTGAATCGGCCAGAGAAGAGTCGACCAAGGTTCTGGAAGACGAAGCACAGGGAGAGGTTGAACGAGGGGAAGAGATGGAAACAGAAAGCACAACTGAAGAGCCGGCAATGATCTCGTACCCAGTTCTTGAATCCCCTATTCAGAGTAGGATCCCACATTGTTCGACACCACGTTCGCCCAGTCCACAGAAGCGCTCACCCCAAAGGTCTGTAATTGCCGCGAAGTCTCCATCGAAGTCTCCATTAAAATCTCCATCAAAATCCCCTATGAAGCAAAAAGCACATCCTATCCAGGAGCCGGAGATGGATGGGGAAGACGAACATATGGAAGACGTCCAGTCTCCATCTGATGCTTCAAGTCCAATCAGGCCAATTGTGCGTAAAAGCAGCCTGAATTTCGCTTCACTGCCAGCTCGTGAACCGATCACCACAAAGAAGAGTATTGGAAATCGCACTTCACGCACAAGCCATTTAGATCAGACAAGGACGAGCTATTATGGTCGCCAAACAGGCGGCAAGAGTCTTGGGAATGCTAGGCTAGAAAAGGATGATGATGAGATGGATGTGGACAGTGCGGAAGACAACAAGAAATCCAGTGAAGAAACAAATTGGGCGCGTCTTCACAACAAAACTTCCACGCAACGGCTGCAGGATCAGATAAGCATGTTGGGACAGTCGCAGTCAAACCTCCGACCGCATTCTAAGTCGATTGCAAGTAACACAT
This sequence comes from Pezicula rhizophila, assembly GCA_022190145.1. Taxonomy (NCBI): domain Eukaryota; kingdom Fungi; phylum Ascomycota; class Leotiomycetes; order Helotiales; family Dermateaceae; genus Pezicula; species Pezicula rhizophila. The sequence continues at coordinate 11,451 of JAJONI010000522.1, forward strand.
TAGCGATCTCGCAAGTGAGTCAATCAACCCAGCCATCGCAAGAAACGCAACAGCAAAAGTCGCCCCTTCGAAGGGATCGCTCATTCGTAGCTCCCGGGGCCTTTCCCGAAGATGAGGATGAAAGCTGGATTGGACCCCCAACAACTGGAGCTGCAGTTGCTGGGCCTTCAATTTTCAGCCCCCGCCCACAATTGGCCAAAAGTCATACAGCTGATGTAATGGAGGGTATTCATGGTAAGGATAACATTAGTGGAGCACAATTCACCGTCCCTAAACGTGGATCACCCATGAGGCAAATTTCACCTGTCCGTGAGCCAGTCGCCGATACATCCATGAGCCCGCTCCGTCACATCAAGTCAGTCTCCGCATCATTTCTTCGCTCACCTGAGAAGTCAGACGATTCGATATCTTTAAGCAGTGTCAAGAAGGGTATTTCCGTATCGAACCCCAATCCCTCGACTTCTACCCTTGAGGAGTCTACGACACCGCCCAAATCTCCTTCAAGGAGTAGGGGTAGCCCATTGAAGGCGGCAAAGGACAAATTTTCCTCTATTTTGAAGACGTCCAAAGGACTTTTTGCGAGTAGTGCAGCAGTTAGCGCGGAAGCTAAGAATGAAGCTCTCTCACCAGGATATGAAAGACCACACACAACAAGCTCGATGGATGAAGTTGTTGAAGACGACAAAGAACTTACGTATCCGTCTCTTGAAAATCATATGAATGATGCACCACAACAAACTCCAGCAAGCCCTACGAAGAGCCCGCGAAGAACCCGTGCTTCTACTGAGAGAGAGGAGAAGATCAAGGAAGATAATAAAGAGGCAAAACGCATAGTAGATCAGCTTGAGAAGGCGCGGATGAAGGTCCAAGAGGAGGCTCGACAGCACCGCCTCGAGCAGGAACGTGTCATGGCCATGGAGAAGAAGATCCTTGTACGTAAGGAACAAGAAAACCTCGCGAAGTCAAGCCAAGTGGACGTCCCAAGAACCACCCGTAGCAGTCCTCGAAAGACCAAAGCTCAACTAGAAGCTGAAGGTATTGCTGCTGCTGCGGCACGCACTGAAGATATGACAAGCAATGATACGGAGCTGGGCAACGCACCCGTAGCTATGCCTCCACCGTCCATTCCACGGCCAAAATCTCAGATTGGTAGACCAGGGGTGAAACGCCCATTGAAACCTACGAAGGAAACTCTTCCTAAAACAAAGGCACCAACTGTAATTCGCGTCGACACCGGATCTCAGCGTGGACATCAATATCATCCTTCAAATGCAATTCTTGCCTCGAGCCTGCAAGACTCGCTTCCCGCTTCTACAACAACCTCACAAAGCACATTAAGAAACAAGCAAAGCACAGCAAGTAACGCTTCCTTTCAAAGCAAATCGTCGACGAGCAGTTTTAAATCTACAGCTTCTAAAGCTTTGGAGGCCGCAGCTAAGAAAAAGGAGCAGGATGAACTGGTAGCACAGCGAAAAAGAGAAGCGAAAATGGAAATTGAGCGACAACGTGCTGTTATCAAAGAAGAGGAACGCCGTCAAAAGGAGCAAGATCGCCGGCAAGAGGCTGAACGCCAACGTGAGCTACAGCGTGAGAAAGAGCAAGTTGCGATGGCCGCCGAATCGAAACGGCAAGCGAATCGTCAAGCCATGGACAAAAAGCGAATGGAAATGGAGAAGGCCAAACAAACACGGGCTCCTCCCCCTGCTTTACGAAATCAAACCAGCACTGACATATCTCGTGCCGCATTGCAAGACAAAGCACTGCCTCCGATTCCACCACAACGTGGCGATCTAGGCCGATCTGTGAACGGAAACACGCATAATACCAGCAAAGCTCTACCAAAGCGACCACTTCAGCAAGATAACGGCGATGACCATCACTCTCGTCAATTGCAACGGAACGGACCATCTTACCAACAGAACCAGGCTGATTCAAAGCGCCGAAAGACGAGCGATGCATTCGACGACGACGATAAGACTGAAAATCAACCCAGGATGATGGCGCCACCAATCCGTCAATCAAGTGTTCGCCAAAAGGTGAGTTCTCATGCTATCTTCCTAGATGCTCGTACTAACTTGGTACAGGAAATGCCTACCAAGTCGCTCTTCCCAAGTGGATATGCCAATGCACCTCCACCGACCCTTCAACGGAACACATTAATATCACAGCATAATGCTAATCAGTCGAAACCAGCCCACCCTATGGATATGGCGCAGGTTTCAAAGGCCACTATCAACTTTGCGTCCAGCTCAAGTCAACCTTCTAGCCAGTTGCACAAGACGCCTGCACGACCTCCTGGAGCTGCTGGTGGCTCTAAATCGCATGCAAAGTCGGCTGCTAAATCATCACCAAGATACCAGAATGGAGAATCTATTGAACTTCCGGAGATTCATACTGATTCCGAAGATGAAGATGAGGATGAAAACGAAGAATTTGCCGCTCCGGGGTGGACAAACTCACCATATCTGCATACCCAATTGATGAAACAGGAGACTATCGACCCAATGGACGTATTCGGTCCTCCAGGACCGCTTATTATGGAAGAAGTGTTCAACAAGCACAAGGAAAGACTCCCCAAGTTTAGAGCAAGGACTTCAAGTGCCAACTGGTCGGGACAAGATCGTCTCACCGAAGATGAGATTAAAAGGGATTTGGAGGCCAGGGACCGTGTCAGGAGACAGGGTGGATGGACCTATGATTCTATGGTTTGAGTAAAATTATTGTTGATATGGAAAGCAAGCATAGACTTTTGTTTAGTTTGGATTATTATGGGCATTGTAAATTGATCATGGCGTATATTCTTCTCTCATGGGGTGGTGTTGGTAAGCGAAAGAGTTACGGTTAGGCTCAATAAACACGAATTTCACCTTCGTATCGAAGTAACAATCGAAGTAGCGAAACCTCTTTTTATATTGCAGGTTCTTTTTTTCTATCTATCTCCATTGGGTAAGAGAATATCATTTGTGACAAGATTGTTGTGATGATGAGTTTTGAAGTTATGCATAGTAAGTGTTGTGACGGGTTGGATTTGTGCACTCAAAGAGGGTTGGTATAAGTAGGGACCATTTTGCGTAACATGGGCTGATAAGATACTAAAATAATTCTAAGTTAGGTGGTGAAGGGTTCTGAGGGTTATTTACGATTTGTCTAATAGTTGTATGGTTGGTTTCACAGCTTAGAGTGGTTCATATCAAAAAAATCTAGTAATATACTAATGAGTGCTAGCGTATTATTTATGTTTCTGTAGACAGTTCCTTACTAGGATGCTTTTATCAAGTCTAATACAAGTCGATTCTTCAAATGTGGAGCCGAAGAGTCTCTCGCAGTATTAGGTGAGTAATATTAGGTAATTGACCTTCCTTTATATTTGGCCAAATTCGTGGGCACTTGCCCATCACTGCTCATTGTCTTTCTCCTGAGCTAACGATATTGCTTCGCTTCTACTTAATCTCAAAAATAGAAACTTTCGGCAAGCTTATCTCATCTTAATAATCTTGATATTAGTCTTTTTAGTTCCTACCTCCCTTTAATAGCCGTTTAGATATTAAACCAGGAAACTTCCCTAATCTAGACCCGACATACATACCTTACATCTTCGATCAAACAACCTCAAAGAGTGGGATTTCAGTCGTCATCCAAATAGTAGGTAGTAGTTTAATTTGGCTTGTGGCTAAAAGTTGAGCACTTTAGTGACGGCTAGCGTTGAATGGATGTTCATGTTGTGGTTTTATTTCCTTTTCTCTCCTTTCTAGCAATGTGTAAGTGATAAGCGAGGACTCATGGTTCGTTCCCTTGTAAAAGTACTCATACCTATATGTTACCTACAATGCTCAATAATCTGGATTTTCAAATTACAACTCATTTATTGTTCGTTTTGAGTGAGTGTGATACAAGTATACTTTTCGCATTTTGTCTTTCTTAGTCCACAGTCAGTGCCGGTCGAGTGTCGCTAAATGTTCAGTTGATCCTACTTGCTATGTGAGGTCATTGTAGAAATTAAAGTCGAGACATTGAAGTAAATACCTTGAGTAACTTACTTGATTTGAGCAGCTCACTTAATTTGGGTAGCTCAGTTATTTGAATAACCTACTTGATTTGGACAAGCCCATTGCCTTAGTGTCGATTTCCTTAGCGAGGTGGTGATCAATTACTTAAAAACAAGACTAATTATTATCCTATGTGGACTATACACCAAATGAGGGTCAATTTGAAAGTCCCTTCCTCTTCCAAAGCGATGATTAGATGCTCATGTGCCTCTGGCTCGGCCCTTCCCTTGATCCCTTCGGTTGCAAACCCTATTCTGATCGGGCTTGCTTACCTAACGCTTAAGGCATCATTGCATGGTCACGATTTGCCATCAGGCAGTCAGTCAGGCAACTTTGCTGCTGTCAGATGGATTTCACACCTAAGCTTTCGTTTATAATTTGTAGATCCCCTAGCCTAATATATAATAGTGTCCGGGCCCACCTCCCTTCCGTTATATAGTTAAGAATCTAACAAGGGGGGTGAGCTTTGGTATACAGGTATACAGTATGCTAAAGATTCTTGAGCTTTTAAATCTGAATTAATTAGGTATAGTCGAGTCAAAGCGTTCTCGCTTACCTTAGAGCTAGATGTCACACATGATAAACTTCAGCTAGGTAGGTAACCTTTGCAGAAGCGTGCGAAATCCCCTTTTACGATAAGACCCCACGATTATAAATTAATCCTTTTCAACCCCCTCCAAATTCTCGCATTTGCTAGATTTGGTGTCTAGACTTTGCGTCTGACATCATTCAAAGCAAGTAGTAGTAAGCCTCGGATCGGTCATTTAATTTTGCCGAGTGTCGTGCGTGGTAAGAGTCAAGTGAATGCGTGGAGGGGAATTCACTCCACTTCGATATCAGCAGGGCAGGCTACACAGGCCCCCCAGCCAGGCTCGCCAGCATCGCCTCAAAAGCAACATCGCGTTCGTAGGACAGGCAACGTCGAGACTTTTCCTACTTACCTTTCTCAACTTCGCCTTCAACCCCACCACCTCACAAAACCCCACACTCCATATTTCTCAAGACATCGACGTTTCTTTTTGGGGATCTTGCTGTTCAATACAAGGTTTTGTTCCTCAAGCTACGGCCTCAAGAAGCAACCTGCACGCTGGAGAAGGATCCACCACCCGCGCAAACCGTCCTCCAACAGCATTCGCCGACGTTCGCACCACATGCTACAAATTGCATAGAGAAAGATCCAATATTGCAGGCTGCGCGATTCTCATCCCGCTGATGTTCATGGTCTTCTGTTGACATTGTTATTTTTGAGAGTATTCGTGGTGGCCAGCAAATCCTGCGCTGGTTGCCCTTACTCAGCTTTCCGTCATGGTTAGAGCCGATCCCAGTAGAGATTACTATGGTGATCTAGAGCTTCCGCCGACTGCGGATGTCAATGATATCAAGAAGCAGTTCAAAAAACTCGGTATTTTCTCATTTCCAGCGTCAGGTTAATTTCGCTAACAAGACGGCCAACTCAGCTCTAAAGTACCACCCCGACCGAAACATTGGACGCGAAAGCGAAGTCAACGCCAAATTTCAGGCTATTCAATCTGCACATGAAGTCCTCACAGATAGCGAACAACGAGCTAAATATGATGCAAGCCGAAAGAGAGGATCGGCCTATGGTTCCGGCTTTGGCGCTTCTATGCCTACACCGAGGGGAAATCCCTATTCAAATGCTGGATCACAATGGGCGCCGCCTCCGAAGAGAAACCCGAACCCTAACAGAGCTCCACCACCTTCTGCAGGTGCCCAACGATATAAAAACTTCGAGACACCTGGAGCTGGAGCCTCAGCTCACAAGACCGCTCAGGAAGGTGCAGAGTCCAGGCGAAGCACATATCAAGCATGGGAGAACATGAGGGGGAAACCAGAATCCGCCAAGACAGCTTATGGATCAAGAGCTGAGACTGGACCTGGAAAGTCATGGGCCACCCCAAAGGCACCGCCGAAGGAGCACACGCCTCAGTCTGGACGCGAGGAGAGTAACAACATGAAGCACTCTGTACCGCCACGAAGCAAGGCCTACGAAGAATTCATGGCCGGAAGTATGCCGCGTAGAAGTCAGAGTACGAAGCGAGCAGGGTTCATGCCCAGCGATCCTACGGGTGACGAACCCCAAGCAGGCAGTAAATCGGCGTACTTTACAAGTAGCAATAGACGAGCAGGATTTCCCAACGACATACCGCCGCCTCCACCCAGACCGAACGTTGTCGACCCCTTGAAGCAATTCAGGGAACAGGCTGGCGCCTCTAGCGAACCCCGCTTAAGCACACCATACGCTACCCATGGCGGGGAGAAGACAAATCCATTTGAGAGCGCTAATATCAATAGATCAAGGAGTACCAGGGAATCTGGCTCAGCTGGAGCCTTTTCGCCCACCGATAGACATCGAAGCGCAAGCCCACCTCGAAGCAGGCCACATCGGTCACATCCTACTACTGACTATGTCCCAAGGACTGATTCCGATCCGAACATAGCCCGTCGAAATAACCCATATGCACCAAGACATACTCCTGTAGTCGACCTTGACAGCACTAGCTCAGAAGATGAAGCGAGAGGACTAGCCGCATCACATCAGAAACCTCGTGAATATGCAATGCCGAAGAAGAGAACAACGGCCACCGCAAAACCACCTCCTACGGGAACAGAAAACAGTAAGCACATTCCGTTGAGGGAGTTCCGGGAGTGGTGGAAGGCCAACCAAAAGAGTCACACGGCAGCAGATCCATCGCTAAAAGATTTTCCTCAAGGTCAAAAAACGAACAACGCCAATGGACAGCCTTCAATGTACGCATATCCTTTTACAGTCAACGCTCACGAGATCAAACCAGCGGTCATGCTTCCGAAAGTATCGGAAGTATATGCATCAAAAGATGGGTACTTGACAAGAGACGAAGGCCCCTATGGCTTGACTTCCAGATCTTTTTCCACCAGATGGCCTGTTCCATCTAAAGATGGCACCGATCACCTTGGTAGATCTGAAGCCACTACTCCCAGTGGAGCTTCAACTCCTGCTCTCAATCCATTTGAAATAAAGCAACGCAACCTCCTAGACCAGCTTGTCAACAACCCTCGCAAAGGCGAGCGTCTTTGTTCTTTCACTAGCAAAAGAAGTTTATCTGGCATGGCAAGTCAGCCAGCGCCACCGCAAGCTTCCCTGAACAGTCAGCATAGGTCAGTGGCAAACGGCTGGGGTCTCTTTGATGGTGGCCTACGGCCCATCAAGCTAAGGAGAACGCAGGCTAACTGGCCAATATGAGGAAAAAGATTCCAAGGCTAACGCTGAGAAACCTGTGCTGACCGTTCTTTTTATTTAGTTTTTCGTTTGATACAGATGGCACCTTTGAAAAACCTCCAATGACGAGTTTCCCAAGCAGCAGCACAGAGAATATCAGCACGAAGTTCTCACCAGAAGACTGGGATGGAAAGTTCAAAGCTGGCGACTATTTCATGAATGAGCAGAAGGCTGCAAACATGCCCACCCCTGGCCGCGCTCGATCCGGCAGTCGAACTCGTGGAAAGTCGCCCACCAAGCCTCGAGCAGGAAGTAGACCAAATCTCTCCACCAAGGTCTCTGTTCCTGGTCTTGATCCCAAGCCTGACTCCGAAGCACCACTTGAATCTCCAGGTGGCACCAGACAGTTTTCTGCTCAGGAATGGGAGCAAACTTTCGCCCCCGCAGTCTTTGCTCCACCTCCGCATCAATCCCCTAATGGCAGATCGGCATATCCTAATCGCAAGTCAAGCAAAATACTGCGGGGTTCCGTACCTCGTCCAACCGCTGGCACTGCCGCCGTGATTGACGATAGCGACAGTTCAGACGGAAAACCATTGTTTATGGGCCGGAACAAGTTTAATGGAAATTCAAACTCCAGCGGAACAAATACTCAACCTGAAACTAGGACGGCTAGCCCCACACCTATGGATATCGATACAGAGGAGCCACCGCGAACGCCATCTGCACCTCGAATGGCTTCTTCAACATTACGCAAACAAGGCTTAGCTGCATTTGCAAAGGCCGCAGCTGAAGGCCAAACAGGTCAACCCCGGAATGTACCACTTGAACCATCGCGGCCCGAGTGGCGGGATACAAATGGCCGAGCAGAAGCATCGAATGCTCCCCAGCCAGATCTTCCCCCTCGAGCTACAAAGTCTCCAAGTAAGCGTCGAGCAGCTGAATCAGCGGGAAGTGACGGTTTTGAGTCAATCAATTTAGAGACACTCAAGAACGCGGAACCAATTATGCAAGGAGCCAAGGGCCTTAATGGGTTCGACGATCTTGCTTCAAACCTCCCTTTTCAGAGCCAAGCAGCTTCAAAAGTGCCAATCGCCAAATCATCAACGACAGGCGACCTTGATCTTCCGATAATTCCAAGGGCCCCGAACCCAGTCAACGCATCCCAACCTGCTTCGTGGCAAGCTTATCTTTCGGCATTCAACACTTATATGGTGGACTGGGATTTGTTCTACTGCCGGATGATCTCACACTTTACAGCTCGCAGGCATCAAGTGCAACAAATGCGCCAAGGCTGGCTTGGAGGAGTTGGTGATGAGCCGTGTCTTCAATACATGGAGGGTCTAGCAGAAGACATGAAGGTGCACGATTGGTGGGCCACAGCCATGGAGATGCACAAACAGAACCTCAAGACATTCATGGCCATGAGGGAAGCTGCGAAGCACCACTTCGGAGTGGCATGATCTGTGTTCACAACATTGTGACAATATTGCAGCCTGCTATGTTAGATGTGGTCGATTCGTCAATAGTATGACTTCTCAGGCATCATATAATCTCAGAAGCATCCAAATATCCCGGAATATCGGCATGTATTTTCGACCTCAACCACATTTCCAATTTTCAGGGCATCCTTTGCACCAGATTCGACTACGGCAGCATTCTTGGCATTGCCTTAGTCGTCATTAGATGGTCTATCAGAGATACGCGTCTTTTCTTCTCTTTCGTTTCTTTCGTGTTGTTACATCACCATACATTGATTGATATTATTATTTTCAGCGCAATTCTTTACAGAGTTCATCATACTATCGTGATGTCTCTGTTGCAAGCGATGGCGTCTAGCTCATTCTGCTCTGGATACGATGGATACGATAGATACCATTTTTTTTCTTGTTCTCCTGTGAATACGAAGACGGGATGGATGCATTCACTGTAGTGAAAGGGCGTTTGGCTTGGGATGTAAAATATGGGAGTTGCATACACGATCGGTGGTGGACTTGAGGTCGTTATGGGTGGGAGATGATTGGGAATGGTTGGGAATGACGAATCAAGGAATGATATTGTATGTATGATCTCTAGACTTTGGCAAATGATGCACAGGGTGGTAATAAATCACGAATGGATTCTAATTCTTGTGGTGCCGAGCTTTTTTGTGACAGGCATGTTAGAAGAGGATGACAAAAGCAGCACTTTTAACTCAAGGTATTATGCATCATTACTCATTTCATTGCTTCTTTCTCTATCAATTCTCTTTCCATCTTAAATTCTTTAGCTAATTATCCTTCAGGCTTTTTCTAGATCTAGGTAATACATAAGGGTAAACAATACGATAACTAATCAGCTTTGCGAAATAGTTCCAGCCCCGAAGTCTGCTCTTTTAGCTGAGATGACCATAGACTCAGATGCTGTGCTTAGACCCATTATTGTCTGTTGACTCATAAGGTAAAAACGCAACAGTTCTTTACTGCCAGATTCGTCACCAAGTTTCCCTATCTTATACCGACTGCATGCAAGATGCTAGCGAGTGTAACCGGTAAAGAATTTCTGGACTCGCTGAAGAAGAGCTTTGTCACTCATATCTTCGATTATAGCCATGGTGCGGTCCTGACAATCAACAGCCATGTCTAGAATATCACGCAGAATATCGGGAATAGGCTGACCTGTGTAGGCTAATTGATTCGACAGGAGGTTAATGCGCTCAAACGCGGTTCTACTTCCATTAAAGAATGAAAAAAAGGTCATTTACTGTTCCAACAAAGTACTCCATTGTAGCCTCGATAGTTTCAGTAATAGGAAGGTATGTTCGTTGCAGGAGAGGATACATGGATCCCGGATGCCCTCTAAACAGAGTTTTCTCCGAGAAAGTATCTTGAATGAACTCCAAAGCTCCTCGAAATAAGATAGGTTATGCATAGGAACTGTAGTGCTCAAAGAGCTTTAGAAGAAACTTGAAAAGTTCTTGCTATGCTAAATGGCTTACTTCTTCACTTATTGATGGTCTAGTCCATACATTCTCTAGACTATCATTCTGCTCTTGTAGGATATCATTCATGGCCATTTGATCGACGTTGTATCCTGTCACTTCTTTCTCGAACTTCTAATTGGATAAAATGAAATGTCGCGTATACATATTCACACATGGCTGTTGCTACCCCTTCGTTTTCTAACGGAAAATGCGATGTTGTGAAGGCATGCAATTCTTCTAATTTGCTAAGAGAAAGGAGTTTCTTCGTTGTAGGACGACTTTTCTAGGAATCTTACGAGGATTGAGGCTACAGAATCTGATGATAGTTAATCTATGTTAGGCGTTGAGAACGTTTTGTGTCGTTGTCATTATGGAAAGTTGAACTTATGGAGCTATGGAACGAATAACACTTTGAAAGTGACGTGAGGTGAGACTGATATACCTCAACAAGCCATCTCAATTGTAGAATGGAATTTCATCATCAGGCTTCTTCCTTGAACGGTGCTATGGTGAATCTACAAAACGCCCCATGTTAGATGAAAGCTAAGTAAAGCACCGCATCTGCTTCAACTCCGATACAGCAATGCATTAATTGAGACTATCGGTAGCTTACTCCTGGAATGGAAAATACCTAGAGCTTAATGTCCCACTATATCTTTCCTCTAATACCATAGGAAATGGTGACCTTCCCTGTTGACTATACATCTCATGAAGTATACGAATTATAATACTTCGGTGATGATCTTGGTATTGACACAAGGAATTTCATTTGTTGATACCATATATCTACACAAAATAGTATAGTACT
>JAJONI010000523.1:7979-22486 GCA_022190145.1 Pezicula rhizophila
CAATTCATTCTGCTCCACCCATATATTAGACCATTTCGGTCAACAGTATCAGAGGGTTGTGAAGACATTTTATTATGATCTAGGGTCGATAAGCAAATGGTTAGATCAAGTGATTTGAAGCTGACCGAATTAACTCCATCGGCCCTTTAATTACAGAAAAGTCCAACTAAGTATACAGAAGTGCTATTAGGAAACAAAAGCGACTCGGAAGAAAATGACTCTTCTTGTATAGGCAGCTCTAGGCAGCTCTAGGTAAAAGATCCACCTGACTGTTTTAATCATGTGACTCATATAGTTTCAGCCTTAATACGGGTCCGTATACGGCCGTATTCAATTGATGATACGTACTAACTCCGTATCATGAATCGGCAGTACGCACACTGATGATGTCCTTGTCTCCACGGCATCTCAGATGGCCACCTACGAAAAGGCCAGAGAGCCAAAGCAGCTTTTGTATATTGATGGCGCAGGTCATTTTGATATCTATACCGGGGATTGGTTTGAACAGAATATTAACGGACAGATTGAGTTCTTAGGGAAATGGCTTGGCTCTTCTTGAGACGCGACAGGCGCAACGAATTCGGATTGACTTCTCGAAGATTTCCTGCGCAGAAGAAAATGTGATTCATTTTGACATTCCTTTTGTTGCATATAGTGTTTTCTCGCCCTAAAATACATTTAGAGAACCCACACCATCAATAACAGGGTACCGTCCTCTTTGACTTGTCTTAGTGCATTTAAAAGTTGCGACGTATTTGACAAGAAACCAGCCAGGACACAAATATTAATGATTGAGGCTTGGGATTACTTTTGACAGCTCGAGATGCACAAATTTTGAGTCTAGATCGTAGTGAGAAGGCTGCGAAGATCGATCTTTGCCATTGAGCAATATACCTACGTACATATCTGTTGGTAACTGTTGCGACTCACTTAAGGTTTTCGCTTTCTTGTTTTCGGCTCACTTAAGGTTTCTGTACGAGTAAGGTAAACAGGTTTCTGGACCTAAGTCAGAAACGCCACCTACGTACTGTACAGTTGAGGGATGCAAGGTACCTATACGTAGGGAGTGCAAACCTCTGTAAATAATCAGTCGATCAAATACTGAGATATTCGCAACAGTAACAGCAAGTGCATTATTTGTACAAATTTCTTAAGAAAAAGCTCCTGTCATAATATAATGTCAAGGAATGTGCTCTTCATTATCCTAAGCTAATATCGAATCATGGTGCACTAGTTCAAGCCGATGGTTACTCAGTCAACATTGAGACCACACATAGAATCATTTCTTCACGAGCGTTGCACCTCCCCATAGCGAGCCAATATTCAATCGAGTCGGATGCAATTCCATCATTTGGGAGTATAATTCCTCGGGAGTGGATGTTTGTCCATCCAGTCTCGCGAAGTCATCCAAATAATCCTTGGTCGCTTGGACGGCATCGGGGGAGAATCCCTTAGATGGGTCACTATGACCGCCAACGACAATTCTCGGTTTAAGGGTCGCAATCTTATCGAGCGCTGCCACCCATCGCGATCTGGCCTCTTGAGATTTCGATTCTCCAAGGTATGGGTGGGTATTGTTGTAGACTGCGTCGCCCGCAACAACCAAGCCAATTGCAGGCACCCAGAGAGCTGTTGTATGACTTTAAGTACTCTATTCATAGAGGGGTAGGATAGAGTATTCGATAGTTCCGGTTAAACGACTTATGTGGTCCTGCGCATAACACACACTTTGGGATTTCACTCTGGCACTGACTATGGTGATGCCCTTGTATAGCGCATTTTCCGCAGGTCTGTGGTTTAGTGCTCTTATATGCCTTATGTCCTAGTTCCTGACATCTAAAGCACTGGTTTGGGCCCTGCCTTTGTTCATACTCTCTTGTATATGCTGACTCCCCTGCTATTATGAAGTACTGGCCTTGTAGTAACCGTCTTGCCTCGCTGCCCTTAGTAATATATATAACCATTGATCCATATGCTTTGCCACTGTCCTTCTTACTAAGCTATGCGACCTTTGCTATGTTAACGTCGTTTTCTCTCCTAAGGACCTCTGCTACTCCTAGTAGAACATTGTTATCTTGGTCAAGAATAGCTGTCCGGTTGACTCCGTCTACTTTTACTGGGTACAGCTGGTCCCTTAGGACTCTGCTGCCTGTTACTGTGTGCTTCTCCGCTGCCTTCTTAACTCTACCGAGCTCCGTTTCGTCCCTATATATAACCCTAATCTGGTCTGGGTTTCTGCCATCTGTAAACACTGCTGCGCAGCGCTATTGCTCCTGGCCATCTATTTTCCGCATCTCTTCCTTAATTGTCTGCTGAATCGATCCTGGCTTTGCTCTACCTCTGTCTGCCTCCTCTACTCTAGATGTATCAATTGTGCAGTAAAGTATGTCGGTAATAGTGGAGGGCGCAGTTCCCGCCGTAGGCTGGCTTAGGGTTAGGGTTAGGGTTTAGGGTTATAAAGTATGTCGGTAATAGTGGAGGGCGTAGTTCCCGCTGTAGGCTGGCTTGCTGAGGACGATGGGTTAATCGATCGTGTGAGGACAGAGGCGTACGACTATGGTGAGGTTCTACTAAGTGTGTCTCCTCCTCCTGACCCTACCGATCCTACACCTGAGAGGCTGCTTGTGATCGATATTACATTTGCTAGTTGCTCCCTTGCGTCCGCTAACTGGGATTTGACCTCCGCTATCTCTGCTAGTTGCTCTTTTGCCTCTGCGAGTTGCGATTTGACCTCTGCCAGCTTTGCTATTAATCTTCTTGTACCATCCCGGAGCTCTATATTGCTGGCTTTGAGCTCATCGTTGCTAGCTTTTAGCTCTTCAATCACAGCGAGGATGCTAGACAGGGGGTCGTCATTTGTCTTCATCTTTATTCCTTTCTGACTTCCTACTGTCGCTCGGGGTGGTGTTCTAGGCTGGTGCCGCGTATGGTTCGGTCGAGGGGCGTCTAGGGTCTCCGCCCTTACTTTAATTGTGTTGTCGGTGCTGCTTCTATCACTCTCCTCCCTGCCTCTTCTGCGCCTCGTCTCTAGCTGTTCCTGGGCTTTGGCCGATAATGTTCGGTCGTGTGTCGACTGACGTGTCGGGCCTGCTGTCTCTGCTACCCTGTCTATCCTCCTTCCCCTACTCTCCTCCGAGATTCCACCTTTGTATTCTCGACCCGAAACCGTTTCTCCTGCTCCTTATTTGTTGTCGCAAGGGTAGGCGTTCTCCTCGAAAATTCTTCTGCTACTCTCACTTTGAATAGAACAGCAAGCTCATTATGACGGTACTATTACGTGTGGACGTGGTTCGTAGGCGTCTTACGCTTACGCGATTAGGGTTAGTACGGACTCGAGGTATATCCTTAAAGCTCTATGCTATGTAACTAAGAAATACAACTGAATTATGAACTAATAACTAAGATCCCTACGTTTATGTAAACCCCTGTATTAACTTATAGGCCTGTGATACTAATACTTGTCTTATTCAAGGGCAACCTGACTGGGAAAATGCTTGGAATCAAGGATAGCGGGGACCTGTACCACTGCGGATTATAACATATGGTATCGAATAGGAAAATGAGCTTCTGGAGTGGGCGTTGGTATTCAATTTACCCCTGTCTGGGAGGGTACAAAGGTATCGAGATGCGCAAGCGGTGTTGCATAACACCCTAGAGAGTGCGACTAGAGATCTCAAGAAAGCACGAGAAGCGTCGCAGAGAAGAATAGATGGTATGGGAGATGTTGAGGGGAAGCTAGATATGAAAGAGCCTACCCCAGAATTATAGAAATTAGCAAAGGAGTATCTCGAGTTACCTAATTATGGTTCAACCATTCTGGGGAAAGTCCTAAAAGACTAGCGGGACGGAGACCGGACAGCATGGAGATACATTTTAGAAAAACATAAAAAACTATTGACATATAAGCATCTAGAGCCGGGCCAAAGTTTCTTGTACGAGGACTGGAAGGCCGGGAAAAACATTAATAGAGCTGTTGTAGATATTGTTACTAAAAGGCCTGAATGGATCGAATGGGGCAGGCCGAGTCTGGTAGTCCCTGACCATTATTAAGCCTATCAAATAGCTCTATAGGATACCTTCCGTAAACAAGGTCTTTAGATTATTGTTAAGATTGATGGCATTGAGCTTACTCCTGAGAAACCAAAGTACTCAGGCGATAACTGGAAATTCGAAGGCCAGCTGAATGAGTATATCGTAGCAACAGCTACGTACGTATATGATGCTCAAAATGTCACGAAACCTCACATATCTTTCCGTTAGGAGACACCCATTGACGCTGGATTCTACTAATACACTACAGAACGGTTTGCGAAAGAAAAATCCGACTATTGGTATCCGCTAGCACACCGAGTCGGAAAGTAACATACAGAGATCGCAGCACTCGCAGAGATCCTCGGATTCCAAGAAGATGACATTCGTGGAGATATAGAGGGGGAAAGAATTTTACCATTCTAGAACATCGACTCCATTGCTATACCACAGGGACGTTTGATCACCTTTCCAAACGTGATGGAGCACTGTATCGAGCCCTTCGAGCTGTTGGATCCTAACCTGCCTGGACACCATCGGTGTGTGAAACTATATCTAGTTGATCCGCAGTACCGTGTATGTTCAACACGCAATGTTCCGCCATAGTAGTATAATCTGTGGGCTTACGCAGTGAGTGATGAGTTGATGAGGCTTGGTCTGCCACGGGAAATCTCGGCTGAGGTTATATAGAGAACGGATGGCTGGCCTATGGGTGTTGAGGAAGCGAGGAATCATAGGTTGGAGATGTTGAAGGAGAAAAGATGGATGGATATGGCTAGTGATGACCGAAATGGTCTAATATATGGGTGGAGCATAATGAATTGAATTGCTCTGATTCTCGAAATGAGAGCAGAGAGAGTAGCTATATATCTATAATCTGAATACATGAAAAAGCCACCAAAATCCATACTAAATGATAGGTTTGTTATGATCCATAGTTAATCAAAAAGAGGTACTATTCAGCTGAGGTTTGTGGCTGCTTATTATATTGATAATAAGCCAGTTAATGGCATAAGAAATGAAGATATATTTGCTTATGGGCAAAACACGTGATTTTGGGCCAACAGCTAGATATAACTACATGTCTCGTTATGGGTTTTCTGCTTGATGCGAGAATGTCCATCTGCAACAAGTGCCGTAGTGACTGAGACGGGGTTGCTAGCCATTCAAGTTCAGGAAATGATGAAGCAGTGAGAGATTTCATTTAATACTTGCCAGAAGAGTTGAAATTAATCATTAAGTATTTAAACGATCGTTCTCATGTTCTCAGCCCCAGGAAAAAGATGGGGAAAAATACAAGAATATTAAAACCATACACCTACCGACACTATCCTATCATTTCTAAATAGATCGAAAACCCTCCCCATCATTTACCAACAACAAAATCCTAATTGACTAAATGACTAAACCTAAAGCCCTCCTCTTCGAAGTTCACTCCCGAACCTCAAAACCTTCTTTCCAGAGATCCCAGGAATCGGAATTCAAGACAACATTGGCTTCCTCTTCCCGACTACAGAGCTGATTTCGACCAAATGGCGCTTCCTCTTGTCGCTGTCAGAACCGAATGCGATAAAATCAGCATCGCATGTGTCTGAGGGTGCCCTCAAAGATCCGTCGCTTGATGATGATTCCACGACTCTTTGATTGAGTTGCTCAAATTTTGAGTGACCATCATAGGATCGGCAGTTTCTCAATTTGTTGCTAGTCGTGCATTCAAGACTGAGTTTGCGTCTAATGGTTTGAGAAATTGCATTATTTCATCAACTAAAGCGTTATCGGTGAATCTCGATGCAGGAATGATTATAGCGGGGCCTGGGAAGCTCCACCGGAGTCGTCCTTTAGTACTGATCACTTCCTTTGGGGTTGGTGAAAGCTCGAAAGACTCAAATCTATACTCCGTATTGTATTTTCGAATGATGAGGCCCGCATTCTGAGCACGTACGTTAAGCGCAATAATATCCCCTGGTAACATTCCTTGTATTGTCTTCGTAGATGGAAAACTTGTGCTAGTCGCTAAGGTCTGTGATTTCATGGTATACGCCATCTTAATTACAGAATCCAATTGTTGCCCGCCAGCACCACAGCTTTTGAAAGACACGAGAGCATTGTAGCATGCATCAATGAGCTTGGCAGCCTTTGAGGCTTCGTAGTCGCCAAGCTGGGGTAGCTTTGGTGGCAAAAACACATGGTTGATTGCGTAGTCCAAATCCATGTTTGCCCTGCTGATGTTGAATCGAGACGAGTAGAAACGCGTGACGCGGAAGATCCAGCTTTACGTACTCGTAAGCCTGCATAGCAACCTTAAGGCTGCCGGAACGGGAGTAAAGTTGAATAAACCAATCAATCGATCGATCAAGAACTTAGGATCAATCGAAAAAGAGAAGAAGAAAAAAAGAAGAAGAAAAAAAGAAGGAAAAAGGAGGGAGACAAAACCCCCTCTATAGTCAGGAGGCCGTAGTTGACGATTTGAGCGTGGAGAATGGAGTCGGAAGTGGAGGATGGGAGCCAGGTGCGTCAGTCGCGTCGACAACGAATCAAAACAAGCAAAGCAGTTGAACTCGAGAACTCAAGAAAACAACATAGGAATCCGGTCGTTACAGATCCTTTCGCATCGCAGAGTCGAAAATCTAATGAGACATGGAACCAGGGTGGAAATTACGATAGCGAGACAGGCAGTGGGTTGGAGATGACGATTCCAGACGCTCCACGACCAACTCGAGTCTAGAGTCAACCAAGACACCACTCCGAAGAGAGATGGCAGCACCCAAAAGAAGGAGAGTGACCATAAGAAGAAGGAGGATGATAAAGATAGGAGTAGAAAGGGAAAGGGAAAGGAGGTAGATAAGAAGAAGGGGAAGCTGAAGCGGCATTAGTGGACAAACCTAGACGTACGTACGCTGCTATGTTGCACTGCGCGACTGTGATATGAGCTAGCGACCAAGGTTTAGTTTACAAGGGGTAGTGGTGTTTGTAGTATTGAGGAAGATATACTATGGGCCACTACGGCCATTGTCGACGCGTATTGCGTTGAGAATCGGACAAACATTAAAGAACTCTACTTCATCGCCAGATATCCATTTCTGCTTTATACCCTTTAGCCCTATAGGCTGCATAGTAGTCATCAGGATTCATCCACCTTTGGTCTGGAGTTGCCCCTTTTAGCCACTCTGCATAACGGGATTCTAGGCGTTGGTAATGTTCCTCTGAAGTTTCTAATGCAGTTTCCGGATCCGCAGCACCAATGATCTCCTCTACACGTTTCTTAACTTGGGAAAATTTAGTGGATGCAGCTTGCCCGGTCTAGCTAGTTTGGATAACATCCGTCAGGATCTCAGCATCAGCTCTAATAGTGCCACAGCCCGCCAGTAGTTGATTCTCGATTTGCCGAACCTCCTGCACTGAGTTCGCGTTGGCGAAGGGGTCAACTCTAGTGAGAATATAGTGAAGACATGTAGCTAAACCAGAGTGGTCTCTTTTGACGTCAGCTGTGTAATCATAATGGTCGTTTGTCGTAGCGGAGCCAAAGTCGAAGAGTTTGAGATGGTTGGACGAGTCGACGGCAAGATTGCGGACAGCGAGATCCCCGTGGTTGAAACCAAGCTTCTCCAGCCAACTTATAGCATTAACAAGCTCTCTGATCCAGCGATGGCGCATCATCTTATTAGCATTAGCCCATATTTCTTCCAAAGGTTGTAAGCGTTCCAGAAATAGGCAGGATGATGAGTTCACCTCCAACCTTCGCGCAATATTAGTATATGGCCAATTAGCTACAGCATCGTACACCGCCAGTTCTCTCTCCATCGCCACGAAGTTTCGAAGCTCATGATTCAAATAGAATATTCCGTTGTTATCCAAATCGTCAGAAATAATGTATTGAAAGGCAGCTTGATTACGATATCGGTGTCTAAAGCGTAGACAAGGCTTTGAGAGGGAGCTTGTGCGATACTAAGACAATGATCTAGTTTATCGAGGAATGGAGTAATAAACTTCAAATTGGCTATATTAGTAGAGTCAAAGAGTTCAACTCACTTAAAGAGAGAGTCGTGTATATATATAGTATACTAGCGGGATAGAGAAATAATAATGGTGAAGTAAGGAAAGGGCCGCTTTTAATGCTTTACATTCTCCGAAGTCCTATACACGTGATAATTCAACAAGGTATACATGTACTACCATACCCTCGCATGCCACGGCACATCTGTATCCAATCGTATAGCGTTATTTATTTATTTATTTATTTATTTATTCCTTTTAACGTCCTGTGTAAGTCGGAGACTATAGTAGGACGGCTGGGGTAGAGTCCCCTAGCTTTGCTATTTAAGTACAAAAGTGTTTTTAAGGTCAAGTGTATGCTAAGGGACATTGAGGGACTAGCCCTAGTAACGGGTAATAAAAGAGAAATAAGTAAGTACTGAATGTATCTGTCTTCTGTCCTGCTAGTTACCTCTAGCCTAGCCCTTCTTCCTACGACCCTCCCCTTCTCCGTTCCTCTTCCTCTGGCTCTTCAGTATCGTCAGCCCTTGCTAGGTGCCAGGAGCGTGTTACTATCTTGGTATGTTTTAAGAAAACAAGTGTGTTTTCGATTCCGGCTGTTGTGTGGAGTAGAATAGGGAGGGTTAAGTCTGTCCTATTTAGTGCTTCTTTAAGAGTTGCTCTTTCGGCCCTTAGCTTATTACAGCTGAGGAGAAGGTGTTCTGGTGTCTCCTTTTGCCCGCAGCTACACCTGTCGCTCTCTGACTTGTTCTGGTTGTATAGATAGGCTTTCATGTATCCGTGGCCAGTTTTGAGTTGGTAGAAGGCGCTAGCCGTCTCTCGGCATGTTCCTATTGGTATTCTAAGCTTGGAGGAGAGTTTCCAAGGGTATTTCTTGCTATAGGTAGCTGGGTTGATGTTTGGTCTTGTAGAGTATTTCTGTAGGGCCTGTAGCCACTCTATAGTGTCTATGTTTTTAATTCTCATCCTAAGCATTGCAAAGCTTGTGTTTTCTGACGAGGGGGCAATAGTAGCTGCGTGCTTGGCTAGAGTGTCTGCTTCTTCATTTCCTTGTACGTCTGTGTGGCCTGGGACCCAACTAAGGGATAGGGAGGCTCCTGCTTTTGTAATGGCCCTTGCAGCTCTCCTGACTCTGATTTGGCAGTCCTGGCCAGGGTTGTCTGAAAGGGTTCTAAGTCTGTGGAGTCCGGCCTGGTTATCTGAAAATATCCTAATATCTAGCCCTTGGCGTACTCTTTGGCTTGCAAACTCTACTGCCTCTGTAAGTCCTTGTAATTCTCCGTTATAGACTAGTTGGTGTTTTCCGATGTTCTTAACTCTCCGAGCTATAGGTACTAGGTTGGCTGAAGCATCCTTTGCTATAAAGCCTATTCCCGTCCCTGTACCGCCTGGAATAGAGGAAGCGTCTGTGTAAATTACTAGTGAGTTTGATCCATTTATTTCTTGAATCATAGTATTGTGCTCTATAGCAGCAGTGTCTTTTGATGCTTGGTTAATAGTAACTGAGAATGGGTTCTGTCGCTCCCAAGGCGGAAACTTAAAGTGCTGTATCTGTTCTAAGGATTCGATGTCAACTAGGTTATATATAGACCTCTGTATTCGTACTAGTTGAGAAGTCTTAGTATGTCGAGTTCTATTGCTTTGGCGGATCCTCGCCATTACAGCCTGAGTATCTATGCCACTTTCTTCTACTACTAGAAGTTGGGCTGTTGCTATGTTTATTGGATGGTACGAGGCTAGTTTGAGCAGTCTAAAGGCGTATTTCCGTACGCTAGCATTTAGCCGGATACTAGGAGGTAATAGGGCGGCTTCAACCTCCATAGGAATAATTAGTGTGGTCTGGAATGTACCAAGTATTCTGCGTAGTGCTAGGTTCTGTAACGCTTGAAGGGGTCTAATGAATTGGGTTTGTCCTTTCCACCAAATAGGTGATCCATAGTCTGCTATACTTGTGACACATGCAAGGTAGAGTTGGCGTAGGGCGTAAGGGGTTAGGCCCTTCTCGGTATTTGCAAGTCGATTCATCCTAAAGAAGGCTGATGGTGCTTATGAGATCCTTGTAGCAGTATGGTCCTTAAACTTAAGAGCTGGGTCGAACCAGACTCCAAGCCACTTTACTATTCGAGCTGGGGAGACTATTTCTCCGTTGGGTAGGGTAAGGGTAGGGTATTAGATCCTTTTACTTTTGTAAAGTGTAAAAGTTCTGTTTTTGCTAGATCGAATTGGACAGCATTCTTAGCTCCGAGGTCATAAAGGAGTTTGGCTTCTCTTTCTAGGATCTTTATATTCTTTTTGAGGCTTGTTGATGCTGTAATAAGGGCGATATCGTCTATATAGGACAGGAACTTAATGTTTCGGGACTGGAACAAGTCTCTTATATAGATAAGGAAGAGAATAGGCGAGATAGGGCTGCCTTGTGGTATCCCAGTGTCTATCTCACTAAACTCTTCTATTTGTCTGTCAAAAGAGAGTCTTAGGAGCCTATTACTTAGAAAGGAGGAGATCCAAGAGATAAGGCAGATTGGAAGGCCAAGGCTCTTGAGTGTAGAGAGTAGCTGGTTCTTTGCAACATGGTCAAATGCACCTTTAACGTCTAAAAAGAGCGTAGATGTTATGCGGTTCAGCTCCTTATTAGATTCGACTTCATTAGTTAGGAGTAGACAGGCGTCTATAGCTGACTTTTTAAGTCTTCCCCCAATTTGGGAGGGGTGAAGGAGATCGGTAGTTTCTGCTAAGTACCCTAGCCTCTGTGCTAGTATCTGTTCACTAACTTTGCCTAGGCAGTTTAGTAGGGCAATAACTCTATAGGCTTTAGGGGCTGTATAGTCTGGCTTTTTTGGTTTCTTAAGGATAGCACCTGTAGCTTGTTTCCAACATATGGGGTGGTGTCCTATATGGAGTTGGGTTGAGAAGAGATTAAAGAAGACTTCTGGGATAGCCTTGTAGGTATAGAGAATCATATCCTAAGTAATATAGTCTGGGCCAGGGGTCTTACCCTTAATCTTTGCTGAGCATGCGTTCCTCAGCTCTATTCTTGTAAGTGGAGGCCATTCCCATTGTTTCCGTTGGGTATAGTTTGTCCACTCTGGAGGGGGAGCTGTCGGAGGTGGTGGGAAGAGTGTTGCTCTAAAGGCAGAGCATTTGCCTTGGAAGCTCGACTCTAAGGAAGAGTTGGATTGTATTGCAGGTATTCTCTCTGCCTTGCTGGCTTTTGTATAAGCCATAGCTTTAAAGATACTCTTTGGGTCTTCTTTTTGGAGGAATTGATTCCAGTGTCGTCTCTTTGCTTGCTTAATTTCAAGGAAGTAGGTGTTCTTGTTCCGAAGGTAGTCTCCCTTTAAGTCAGGGTTTTGGGACATAAGTCTCTGGCTTCGCATCATCTGCTTTCGTAGATTCTTTAGTTGGGGGGACCACCAGGGCTTTGGTTTGGCTCCCAGATTGTTCTGGGGGATGCTTACTACAGCTGCCGCTGTAATAATCCGTGTAAGTTCCTCTGCAGCTTGGTTAAGGACTAGTATTGTTTGGTGATCCTGGTTAAAAGTTGTAGTAGGTGTCTTATTCTGTTGTACTATTCCTTTGTATTCTGGGGAGTTGAGTATTAGGCTCGCTGCTGTGTAAGAGCGTACGAGGTTGTTAAAGAGGTCCCAGTCAGCTAACTGTGTATTAAATCTTGCACAGTTGCTTTTATCTTTGATTGTCTATATAGAGCGTCCTTGGATTGTGAAGAGGATACCAAGGTGGTTAGACCCAAGGTCTGGGAGGATTTGCCAGTCTTGGATAGTACTTGCTAGTAGTTGGGTAGAAAAGGTAAGGTCTAGAACGCTTGGTCTTGTAAGGTTTGGTTGGAAGAAGGTTCCTATTCCGATTGTATTGTGTAGTTCTAAGTGGTGCTTTTCGGTCCATTTAACAAAGACATCTGCATTAGAGGATTGTCTAATTGTAGTAGGGTCCCACCAGGGATGATGTGTATTAAAGTCGCCAAGGAGGATACTATATGGAAACAGGGCCTGGATGGGTAGGAGATGTCTAGTAATAGTGTCTAGTTTAGACCCTCCTTGGTCATCTTTATTATATATATTCCACAGTTGGATAGTAGAGTTTCTCTCTGTGATTTCAAGTATCTGTAAGTCTGGGTCTGCAGGTGAGGATGCTGCTAGGCTGACAAGTGCTGTACAGTCCTTTGCTGCATATGTAATAGTTCTTGGTCTGTACTGGAGATTTTGAGAGAGTATTTGGGTAAAGCTTTGGTGGTTGACTGAGCGGGAGCTAGTATAGTCTATCTGAAGTTGGTTTTGGGCGTCTCGTAAAGGAGGGAGGATCTACGGTTCTTGAATAAGTAGGAGGTCTATCTTTAGTTCGACAGCTGTTTGGAGCGCACTTTCTGTAGCGGCCTGGCTCCTATTTAGGTTCACTTGGAGTATTCGAAGGTTGTTGTAAATCATAGAGGCGATATAATAGTGCTAGTCTTGTTCCGAATAGTCTTCCGGATTTCGCACTCCTTATAGCTGGCTGTGTGTGCTCCTTTACAGTTGGTACACTTTGGAGTGAGATGGGGACAAGCTTTCCCTTTTGACTTGCATAGAGAGCAATAATGTTGTTGGGTTGCATGTTTTTCACTACAGAGTTGACAGGTATACTCCTTTCTACAGTAGCTGTCTAAGTGGCCAAAGCCTTGACATCTTTGGCATTGGGTACTTGGTGCGGTAGAGTGGAGCTTCTCAACCCGAACACTAATGCCTGCAATGTAGAGGCGGTGCCGGATAGCTCTATTAGCCTCTGCCTTAGAGGCAAATGCTACAACTACCGATCCTGTAGTCTGGTTTTGTCTCTTTTCGTTGTTTGTGAGCCAGTAAGGGTTGCCGATTGGTGTGAAGTTCTTGTTGAATATAGAAATTTCCTCTTTAATAAGGGACATCCCTTCTTGGGTGTTAAAGTCTCTTATTGGGATTCCATGTAGTACAACCTTAAACCAAGGTTCGTTGAGGTAGGCTTTCTTGTACGGGATGATATTGCGCCATATAGTGTGTTTTTCAAGCAGGAACTTGGCCGAGAATAGTGGAGTTGTAGTTAGTACAATGTTCTTGTTATAAGACCTTGAAACAAGGGCAACTACTGGGTCTTTGATTCCTTTTTCCGTAAAGGCCTTGTTAAGTGTGTTTCTGACTTGGAGAGGGTTGAATATAGTGTCTGTACTGGGGGGTAGAGCAAGGACTAGCCTATTTAGAGCTTTCTTTCTCTCTTTTGGTTCCTTTGTGGGTTTTCGTTGTAGTGTAACCCATTCCTGTGGTTGGGCAGTAGGGTTGGTTACACCTTGAGCAGCTACTGTTGCAAAAGAAGAAGCTGGGAGGGTAATAGGGTTCTGGATGTTCGATCCTTGGATTGTTGGTAGGGCTGGTGCTTTAGCTAATTCTTTTGCCTTATTCTGGATCTGTCTAGTAGCAGTTTCAAGATGGGCAACTTGTGAGGCAATAATATTAGAGGCTGAGTGTAAGCGACCCTTTTCTGTATATTCGCGGAAGATTTCTAAAAGATCAAGAATTCGGGCTTGTTCTTCTCTTGAGTAGGCGAGGGTACTAGCTTTAACAATCAGATCTCTTGCTTCAAGGATAGCTTGTCTGGCGGAGTTAAGGTCGGTGCTTGCTAGTAGGTGCGCTGTGGAGTTACCAAAGATTCGTCTGTTCTTGGCGAGATGTGTAGAGGACAGAGTGTCTTCTGTAATTCTCTTCCGGATTTGGCTGTTTAGGCGGTGTGGGGGGGCAGGTAGTGAAAAATTTTCAGTTCGAATAGGGGTAGTGGCCTGGATAGGGTTATTTGAGGAGGCTATATCAGTAGTGCTTTGAGATGCGGGTTGGTTTTGTTGATCTTGTTGGTTTGGTATAGGTGTTGGTGTAGGGGAAAAAATTTCATCATCTATGTCTATTTGTCCTGAATCAAGTGTTCTGGGAGATTGTATTCCAGGAGATTGGTTTTCTGTTTCGTATAGAGGTTCTCCTGTATCTACAATAATAACGTCTCCGGGAGCGTCTGCAGAGGTTTGGCTTAGATGAGTTGTTCTAAAACGACTATGCGCAAAGAAGTCGTCGTAGGTACGTATAGGGGGATTAGACATTGTTGTATGCTGTGTATGTATGTTAGAGTAGAGGGCATGGAATTGGTGCTTCTTGTATATAGGCGAGCTTCACTCAAGCTCTCTTCCCTCTCTAGTCTAGAATTCTATATATTTTCTACCCGTATAACTCATGTGGCTATAGCCCAAGTATAGGTCGTCACAACACTATACTATTAGTTTCTGTTACGGTCCTTACCAGGAACCTCTCACATGACCTCTCTACACGTGCCCTTGCTTGGCACTATTCTGTATTTAAACGACTACTCGGCCCTTGATCTCGTTCTTCTTCTTCTTTTCTCTTTAGTTTAGAATCCTTCGTACAGATCCAACAATAGAATTCATTCTTGCACATTCATTTGCCGCTAAAGCTCTTGTT
>JAJONI010000524.1:8963-22462 GCA_022190145.1 Pezicula rhizophila
TCGTTGCATCATGAAGTTCATCCACATTGCTGCTCATTGCCGCAGGTACCGCAACTTCGCCACCATGACCCAGCTTACTGTTGCCCTTACCTCTAAGGACATCTCTCGTCTTACAAATACCTGGAATCACGTTCCGGCGGCTGATATGCAAACCCTTGGTGAGATGGAGGCGCTTGTGACTCCAACAAGCAACTTCCATAGCCTCAGAGCAGAAATGGAAGGGTCTGGTGCAGACCAGGGCTGTATTCCATTTGTAGGCATCTATACGCATGACCTTTTGGTCAACTCGGAACGGCCAAGCCAGATTGCTAGCACCCCGACCACCGATCCCTTAGTCAATTTCGAGAGATGCCGCAATGACGCAACTATTGTCAAGAATCTTTTGCGCTTGTTGGAAGCGAGTCAACTATACAGATTCCTACCAATTGAGGGAATTACTGAGCGATGCCTCTGGATGGCCGCCCTCAGTGATTCGGAGATTGCAAGATATGGAAAAATGATCGAAGCATAATAGCCTCTTAACCTACGATATTTTCGACTTATTTCCCGTACCACTTTACAAAAATATTATCATCACCACTCGACGCGGCTCGAGACCAATTTCCTTACCACAGACTCATACTCTCCATTATTAGATGGGGATCAAAAACCTTCCTTGGAATGTTTCTTTTTTCTTTTTCTTTTCTTGTACTACATTACGTTCTTCACTTCAATGTCCCTTTTTCTTGGCATAAAATATGCTTGTAATTGGCTGTAACCTGCGTTTTGTTTTAGTTTGACTGTCCCTACTGTGTACCCTATATTGTCCTGTTATGTTTGATTGTTATGACGACCTGTAGCATGTTGCAGCGATGCGTTAGGAGTCCTCTTGCTACGGCAATGGCTGTACGATTTTCCTATTTTATGTTGCGGTGTTGTTTTTGAGCTTTTGGTGGCATTGGGTGGCATTTGCATTGCGGGACTCCGGGGATAAAGATAGGCAATGGAGTAGTTGGGAACTGATATGGTTGCGGTTGTGATGGATTGGTGGTGGATGAATATACCCGGGGCTTTGTGTTTTAGCCATTGCTGTGCGTGCTGTGGAAGAGTCGGAAGGAGGGCAGGGGAATGCAACGGTTTAGGTGTAGAGTTGATAGCTAGCTGTTATGTGTATGATGATAGCCAGAATATAACTCTATGCTGGAATCTATGCTCGTGTGCTTGTGTTTTCCCCTGTGATCTGTTAAGAGTTCTTTCCCTCTATTACCCAGGAGCTCGCATCAAGAAATTCACGGTATTGTCAAATTGAGTTGAATCACGTAAATAGGAGGATTCGAAGATAACCGTCTATTGAGCTGCACACTGTATTGAAGACGCTCCTAGACAACAAATACTTGTGACAGAGGATTGACTAAACCAAAGCATAGAAAAGGAAGACCTAGCTCCCATGTATGTTTGCTAAATGTCTTGTGATTTAATATGAAATTACAGTTAACTAGAGGAGGTACTTTCATAGGCAGCATTTGCAATTTTGCTATGCTGCGGCATCTGAAACTTTAGGTTTATAGGGGGTTGACTCTTTTGAGGCTTCTAATCTAGGCTGGTTTTAGTAAAAGTGTTCATGAGATGGGCAAGTGTTTTTGTTGTTTGTGGTCGTGGTCTGGGAAAAAGGGTTGGTACTCACTGAGGGATTTTGGTGTTTTATGTGAGGTGTGTTACGTTTGACATTGGGAGTATGGGGGGCGTTTGTGTGATGTGAGGTGGGAAGAGGTGAGTATTGATATGTTGCGCAAGGTTCTTTGGATTTGTCGCCTAGAGTTGTTTGATTGGAATCGGTTCCTGGGGTGAATTGATATTGAATTCAGGGTCCAATGATGTAGTTTTGAGACTTGTGATCCAATCTAATGCAAAGTCACCTCCGGGTTTGATGATTTTGGAAGCATAGAGCTCAGTTAGTTATCAAGTCAAGAACTAGATATATCAATTGCTGTAGACCGGTCCGTAGCCAAATCATCGTTTTTCACGTTCGAGCCAGCTGCCTCTCGACTCAAGTCCGAGTTGGTTCTCCAAACGCGCCCAGGGGTTCTCATTGAAGCTTTCTGAAGTCAGCACAATCATTCCAAATGTCATGCGCTAAATGAAAAGAGCAAAAAAGGAAAACGAGAACGATTTGGAAAGGTTCACCGAATCAGATACTTTTATTTGGTGTAACATCAACAGTAGCACCGCTTTATACACTAGGATCGCAAGAAATAATTTACGTACCTTGGGTCGTGATAACCCACATACCACAACTCATTCCTCTGTCCACCACGCCCATGGCCATGTCCTCTCGAACTACTAGCAATGGATGCCGTACCACTGAAGGCCGGGCCTGGTCCATAATAAGGATTCTGTTGTTGCTGAGGGATCACTGGTGCAGCAAGCGCTGGCTGGACTGACATACCTCCCTCCAGCTCCACCGGAGGAGGCAAACTCGTATCTATGTAATTCGGACCCGTATCCTCCCCCTCGTCCTCCAAATCAATCTCTTCATCATTCTCACTCTTCATCGCTGGAGTACCCAGAACTCTAGGTCTTCCTAAGGGAATTGTATTCCCACCACTTCCTTGTCCTTTCCTGCCTCCTTTGTCGAGAGATTCTAGTTCCCGCCCACCGACAAAAGCGTCCGTTGCGGCATTGAATTTACGTTTCTTGGTTGGGTTTCCTTGGGTTCCGAAGGTGCTGAAGCCCATCATTGCAGCTATTGCAGCTGCGGAGTCTTCATCGTCTGAAGCCATAATGAGATTTTGGTTCAATCATGTAGTAGATTGAAGTGGTGGAGGGGGGGTGGGTAGCTTTCACGAGCTTTGGCAAGTTGCAGGGAATATGCGCAGCTGGAAGGCTACAGGCTACTACTACAGTACTGGAGTACGCAGTAGGACACCAGAACGAGGCTACGAGTCAGCCTTATCTACCCTAGATCTTAAGAGATGACCTTAAGCTTCCATGACAAGTGAATGCCAGCTCAGAGCGTTGGAGCTTATGTCTTTCCAAGGACCCGACTTCATTCGAGCTTTGCAACTGTATAAATCAGATTTTTTTTTTTGGTTCTGATTAAATTTTATAGATTCAGAATACTTTGATACTGCAGATAAGTATCAAGTTTTGAGACGGTTTCGTATCGAAGGCCTGAGCTTTGAAGCTATCGACTATGGACAACGAACAGCTATCGATCCTTGAGAAATATATGTGACATAATATTCCGTTAAGTTGAGCAAGACTGACAATAGATTCCTTCAAGAATCGTAAGGATGACGGAATCAACGGCCTCTACAACACTCGTTTTAAATGCATCACTACCATCAACATCTACACATCTACCCATAACTCTACGCATTCCAAAACAATACAACCCAACAGTCCCTCCCCAAACAACCTTCGAATTTCCCCCTCTCCAATGGCTTGAAGGAACATGGTCTGTAACTCACAGTACACTCCCCATGTGGCGGAAAGCGAAGAACGTACGCATAACATACAAGATCATTCCTCCATCAACACCAGAAGGACCTTCACTACTTGACGATGAAGTCTGTTCAGAACCGACCTCTCGAACATTGTTACCTCAACCGAAATCTATAAAGGGTATCGATACGCCGGATGGAGAGGGTGGCTGGAATTGGAGGGGTAAGGGTTGGTTGAAGATTGCTAGTTCTCATTGGGAAATCCTGGGTTGGGGTGAGAGAGGTGATGAGAGATGGGTTGTTACGTATTTTGCTGCGAGTATGTTCACGCCGGCTGGCTTGGATATTTATTCTAATAAGAAGGAGGGGATTGGAGAGGGGCTGTATAAGGATGTTCTCGCTGCGTTGGAGGGTTTGGAGTCGAGGGATATGACTATGTTGGTCAAGGCTGAGATGAAGGAGGTTAAGATTGAGTACTGAGGGCTGTGTTCAAAGGTGAAGTTTGTCTATATCTATGTTTTGTGAATACCCGGTTAGGTGACTGTTTGCGCTGCTATAGTGCTAATTAGATTTATTCAATTCCTTGACCTATGCTGGTGCCTATGCCTCCGGTCTTCATCCCTATGCCTGTGTCTATGGGCTTCATCTCTGTGAGAACTTCGCCTAGACTCCTTATGCCTATGTCTCTTCTCTCTTTGACGATCGCCATCTCTGTGTCTTGGTGACGACCTCTCGGGTCTGTCCAAGCTGAAGTCCTCTAAGTCATCTTCTTCCTCATAACCCTCGTATCTTTTCCTCCTACGTTTCCTACGCTCTTCGGCCTCCAGCTGCTCAATTTGCTTTTCTTTCTCTTCTCTCCAGCGTTTTCGCTCTCGCTCAACTTGCCTCACCTTAGCAGCTCCTTGTCGCATAGCAGCAAGAGGGTCACTGGCTATAATTCTTGCCGCCTGTCTCTGCTTGCGTCTTGGATCCTCATTTCCCCATACATCTTTGGTAACAGGTTCATCGTCCGTCTCTATTCCAGCAGTAACTTTCGAGTACCATGGATTGTCGAGCCCTTGTTTAAAGCCCGCAGCATTTGAAAAACGCATAGTATATTGGTCTTCCAGTTCCCTCTCCTTTTTCTTCTTCTCCCTCTCCGCATCTGCGTTCTTCTCCACTGATCCCTTCTTATGCTCTTGGGGAAACAAGTCGATATGGCCTGAATGATCTACTAACGGCGCATCTGCCGTCGTTGGTTTCCGTAGTACTACTTGCCTGTCCGTATTCGATGCCTGACTCTGCCCTTGAGCCAGTCGCATCTCCCAATCTGTTTCATTCTCGCCATAGCCTCTGCGCAGTCTCTTGCGCTCCCTTCCCGATCCATCATCTGAACGTCTCTTTCGTCCACCATCATCAGGAGCTTCTTCGATTTCGGGCAGAGGTGTAGGTTCTTCGCCTCGTAGTATTTGAATACGTCTCTGGGCATCTATTTCTTGCATGCGCTGCTCCTCGGCCTCCTCTTTAGCTCGCGCTGCTGCCTCATCGCGCTTGACTTTCTCGATGTTATCGTGATTGTAGACGTTCCATGACTTCTTCCCAAGCAAGTGTCTAATAGAGCCAATATCAGCTTTAGCTACATGCCAGATGATGATTTAAATACTTACAGAGGCATTATGGGAATTCTGAGCTCGTTTGAGCCGTACTGAAGAAAGAGGTTGGGGTCAAGGCTGAGGAGAGGCTGCGAATCCAAGCGTTCGGAGCTTGCTGCGGGGAGATTCAGCCGGATGCCCAGGGTCAAAGCAGACGACGACTCGCCTCCAGTCGCTGAGGCGAAACGTGTGAGAGACAGCAGGCGGACAAGAAATGGAGTAACCCATGAGAGCTTCATTTTACCTTCTTTGCCTTTAACCTAACCTTGCGAAATATCACATCATTTCCTCACTTCTACAGAAACTAGACTCGACCGATTCCTTTATTGAAGGAAATGGTGTATCTGTTCTCTAGCTGTTGACTCATTGCCGCCCTCTCGTAGTCAAAAGACACATACGCTTTCTACAAGGCTGGTGCCTTGTCTGTGTCTGGACAGCTTGCAAAACCAATCAATATATTTAAACCCGTCCATTATACCCCAGGAAACTACGTGCAGATCAAATTACAACTGTGCGCAATATGAACAATCGAATGAACCTCTTCGGCCAGGGCCCGAAGGCTGGAAGAGCCTCTGGAGGCGATATGGGTTATAATCGAGCTCCCCCACCACCACCGCGCGACGATCAGATGGGTGGATATAATCAAAGAGGAAGTGGCGGATATGGAGGTCCTACGTCGCCGCAGAGGCAAGCCATGCCTGGAAGACCTCCAGTGGGAAGAACGCAGGCCCCTCATTCTCCGGGCATGACGAAGCAGTTGAGGATCACCAAGGTGGAGGACAAGACTCTGGGGACGCAGTACATCTATCAGAATGTGTGAGTTGCTTGGGTGCTTTCTAATGTCCGAAGCCAGCGCTGACAAGCCTTTTCTTAGGTGTGCTGTATCACCCAGCGACTTCCAAAGAAACAGTGATGGAACCGACCCATATATACTCCTCAATGGCCGATATGTAGTGACAGGAAGGCCTACAAATGGTTTCCCTGCTGGAGCTATAAGCTTGTCGGATCCGCAGCGAACATGGTGTGACGTTGGACTGATGGACCCCGTCCAAGCTGAGCTCTACGATCCTTTTTCGCAAGGTGGACATAGTTATCTCGGATCTCTGGATGTGGAAGTAGGTTTTGCTTCCGCCAAGAAGATCACTGAGACTCCATATGATCAGGATATGCTGGCAGATATCTTCATCCAATTCTATGAGAACCAGATCTTCGCTCCTGGACAAAGGCTCATTATGGATCTCAAGAATATCCCCTTGATGTTTATCGTGAAAACCGTCCAGCTAGTTGACCTGAGTATGGAGAAAAGTGCTCAGGCTCCGACCTCCAATAATCCTATGGCACGAGGTATTTTGACTAGACAGACACCAATTACTTTCTACAAAGATGCCAAGTCACCAATCAAGCTCAAAGGGTCAGCAAAACGACCGGCTGCAAATTCTATCATTGCTCCGGACTTCAAATTTGAGGACATGGGAATTGGTGGTTTGGATACCGAATTTGGTTCTATTTTCCGAAGAGCCTTCGCCTCACGTATCTTTCCTCCAGGACTGATTGAAAAGTTGGGTATTCAGCACGTAAAGGGTATATTGCTTTATGGACCTCCTGGTACCGGGAAGACTCTTATTGCACGCAAAATTGGACAGATGTTGAATTCAAGAGAGCCCAAGGTTATCAATGGTCCTGAAGTTTTGAACAAGTACGTTGGCCAGTCTGAAGAGAACATCCGAAAGATGTTTGCCGATGCAGAGAAGGAGTACAAGGAGAAGGGAGATGAGAGTGGTCTTCACATAATTATTTTTGACGAACTCGATGCTGTCTGCAAGCAGAGAGGTAGTACTGGTGGTGGAACTGGTGTCGGAGACAGTGTTGTCAATCAGTTACTCTCGAAACTCGATGGTGTTGACCAGCTGAACAACATCCTTCTTATTGGTATGACTAACAGAAAGGACATGATCGATGATGCTTTACTGCGTCCCGGACGTTTGGAAGTCCATATGGAGATCTCCTTACCCGATGAGCACGGCAGAGCACAAATCCTTAAGATCCATACTTCGAAGATGCGAGATAACAATGTCATGGACCCAGACGTTGATGTCAAGGAGCTGGCTCATCTCACCAAGAACTTCTCCGGAGCTGAGATTGGAGGTTTAGTCAAGTCGGCTTCGTCCTTCGCATTTAACCGACATGTCAAGGTTGGAACAGTTGCCGGTGTAAGCGATGACATTGAGAACATGAAGGTCAACCGTTCAGATTTCATGAATGCATTGGAAGAAGTCAAGCCTGCATTTGGTGTTTCCGAAGAGGAACTCGAGACGGCTATGGGAGCTGGCATTTTACATTTTAGCCCCTACATCGAGAACATTCTCAAAGATGGTTCGCTCTTTGTCGACCTTGTTGCAAAGTCTGAAACCACATCTCTACTCTCCGTTCTCCTTCACGGACCTCCAGGATCTGGAAAGACGGCTCTTGCAGCGAAGATTGCAAAGGCGTCAGAATTCCCCTTCATTAAACTTGTATCCGCCGAAAACATGGTTGGCTTTAGCGAATCATCCAAGGTATCTTACCTAAACAAGGTCTTCACAGATGCGTACAAGTCTCCACAGAATATCGTCGTGGTAGACAATATTGAGCGTATCATTGAGTGGGTTCCAATCGGACCACGATTCTCAAATCCCGTTCTTCAAGCACTTATGGTTCTCCTTACAAAGAAACCACCAGGAGTAAGTCTCAACCTCCCCGTTTCAACAACCTCTTTTTGTCCATGTCTCGCTACCCTTCTTTATCGTTCTCTAAAGCGAGAAAACTAACCACCAAACAGGACCGCCGTCTCCTAATCCTGGGCACTACTTCCCAACGTTCCGTCCTCAAAATGCTCGACCTCCAACAAATCTTCAATCGCGAACTCTCCGTTCCAAACGTCAACACAGCCAGCGAACTAGCCTCCGTACTCCGGGAAGTCCAAGCCTTCGAGAGCGAATCCGACATCGCTCAATCACTCAACGAGCTTCAAGATTCAACTGGAACAGACCAGGTAGGTGTAGGTATCAAGAAAGTCTTACTTGCTGTTGGTGAGAGTAGGAGAAGTGGAAGTGGTGAGGCTCCTTCTAGATTTGCCGATGTTATGAGACAACAGATTATGTCTTCCAGAGATTAGCTCAAAAACCTGAAGCATGGTTGACTTCACGAATCCATGGATAAAGGGCGAGGGTGATATGAACATTTTCATTGTATCTGTAGATTGTTTGTAGCAGTAGAGAGAAACTATAGACACCCAGAAATATGCAAATCACTTCTTGTCTCGCCTTCTATTAATGAAACCGCAAGTGGAAATCCGAGTTGGTTGGTCCTTTATCAATTACAACGAGCTAATGTTATGGAATTTGCATTATCAATTGGCAAGGAGGTTAAGATGTTGCCGACAAGGCCTTTCTATTCCCAGATCGAAAACACCGGCCAGTATCCTGAAAGACTGGGATATAGCAAGCGTAATACCAATAAGCTCAGATCAAAAGTCACAATTCCAGGCAAGACAATTTTGGGATCTTGTTTTGTTCTTTTGATTTCGAATTTGTTTATTTCGATAATTTCCATCTCTACATCAATTACTCTACATGCATCGACTTTCGCATTGTCCCAAACAGAATTTAGTAGTGAATCGATTCACCACCTACCAGAATGTTCCCCTTCCTTGGTGGGGTGTGAAGAAGGTA
This sequence comes from Pezicula rhizophila, assembly GCA_022190145.1. Taxonomy (NCBI): domain Eukaryota; kingdom Fungi; phylum Ascomycota; class Leotiomycetes; order Helotiales; family Dermateaceae; genus Pezicula; species Pezicula rhizophila. The sequence goes on from JAJONI010000524.1 coordinate 17,727, forward strand.
TCGCCCATTCCATCTGTGCAAATCAAAAAACTCCCCCAAACCCCATTTTTGCTTCGAGGTAAATGCAACGATGAATGCAATGCATGCTTATGTCCCGTACAACGCCGATGCTATGACCCCAAAACACTGGCCCCGAAGCGGACTTGAAACAAAACTTGTGTAAACTCCATTAAACTCCAACAAAATGCAAATCGTTAATCCATTCATTCAACTCTGACATTCATCCCATGCATTTCAAATTGGTCGAGGGTGCGCTCTAGACAGGTGGGTGTATCGATGAGAGTTCACAAACGAGCTCAGTGCTACAAGAATGCTACGCTCGATCAAAGATAACTCCAACAGCATGAAATATGCTGCTGCTCTATCAGTAGGTGCCCTTGACCTCTTCCGTGACAGGGATCGTAAATTCAAACACGCGGATATAGCAAGGAGGAGAGTTAGCAAGCGAGGTTTATGCTACAAGATTGTTACTCAATCGGCGACAACACCAACAGCATGGTGAGTACTGTTGCTCTGTCAGTAAGATAACCAGACAGGTGGGTAAATCGCCAAGAGTTCATAATCGAGCTATACGCTGCAAGAATGCTACACTCGATTGAAGATAGCGTCAACAGCATGGTCGATGCTGTTGCTTTGCCGGTGGGCCTGCAAGATATCCTCTATGGGAGGGCCTGCGATGATATTATCATCTGAGATATAAGCTATGGCCTCATTGACCGCTGCATCCCCTGGCCATGTGAGAGGATCATCATTCAAGATGGACATCAGCGCTGGGTCAAGATTTTCCTTCTCATGAAGTGGAGATGCGTGCTGCACCTCGCATAATCGGGAGGACTTCTTTGGCTTGTACTTTTCAGCTTGCTCTCTAGCCTTCTGGGCCTTGGCAGCCTCGTCCTGTGAAATGCTGGGTAGAGTCGCGTTACCTGGCTTTGGAGCAGGTGGGGGCGATTGGGTCCACTCCTGCTCCTGGAGAGTTGATTCCGAGAAGATATTTCCTGGTGATTGTGCTGGTGTTGGTGTCTGAGGACTCTTAGGACTACGTAGTGGATGTCTTCCGGCATCAACGTTATCTTGTATGTATTTTTGTGCCTTGAAAATTCTTCCGTTGTAAGCTCGAACACGCGTTCGATCCTCGGGTTGTTCCTCTGGCTCTTCTGGATCCTCTGGTTCTTCTGGAGAGTTGAGTCCTTTGATTCCTAACCTTCTTCGTATTGGTGCAAAGATTCGCTCCTTTGGTGGACTCTGTCGCCGCGGTTCATCGGCATTAGTAGCTGGCGGTGGGCTATCTGCACTCTCGGAGGCTTCGCTCTCATCGTCGCTATCGGAATCCGAGTAGTCCAGAAAATTACAGTTGAAGGAGTCATTTTTTGGCCTGCTCTCCAGAAGCTTGCGCTTGCCATTGACCATCTTGTATCTCTCGATGTGAAGACTACCAGTAGTCTGGTTCATGTGCTCCTCCTCCCACTCCCCTTGCTTCGCCAGACCTATTGCGCGCTTCTTCTGTCGCTCTTCTCGATGAATATCTTCTTCTCTTTTCTTTTCTTCATCTTGTCTCTTGTGAATCTCCTGGATTTCTGCAATACGCTTAGGGTCCATCCGATCTCTCTGTTCAATTGGAACCCATCTGCGTTCCTTAGGGCTGGCCGCAGTTTTAAAAGGATCATCAAGAGGAGCGGATACAAAAGAGCTATTAGCTGAAGCCGACGCTGGTCGCTGAAACTTCTTCTGCTCAAGTCCTACAGGTCCCTTCTTGTTGCCATGAGCCCGGCCGGCCGATTTAGGTCTAGCCTTTCCTGCTTGGCCAACTGGAACACCATTACGAGATGGCGTATTACCAGCGGATTTGGTGCCGCCAGCGATGAACTTGAAAGGAGTCTTAAGCATATCGAGCCATCCACCTTTCTGCTCCGCTTGTGCCTCTGGCTCTGGGGAAGGGGTTCGAGGCTCGTTAAGATTATCCAGCACTTCGCTTTCTTCATCTGACATGACTACAAGTGCCTCGGCGTCCATGTTCTCGTCAGCTAGGTCCTGGATTAGCAGTGGATGCGCAAATGTTGCACTGCCTCGTTGATATCGGTCCAGAAACGATGCAAACTCAGTAACATCTGGAATCGGCTTTAAGAGTCTCCCTTCATCGGCAGCGAATGCTTGAGAAGCGACCTTCACAATCTCTAACATGGCCGGGTGCGTTAATATATGTTCTTCAATTCGAAGACTCGCAAAGGGATTAGGGACTGGAGCGGGAGTTATAGAACTGGTCATACTTGACCGGAGGCTTGAGGTTCTGGCAACCTCCTTGCTTCCTGTATTTGACTCCAGCTAGAAAAGTATTAGCATGTAAAGCACAGGATGTGATAGAAGAAACTGCTTACCTCAGCGATCTTCTGTGGTCTTCCGGATGAAGCCCCTTCGTTCACGGTACGCTGTGGATCCTGCTGTACAACTATCAGCATATACACCATTAGTCATTCGGGGTAAAACTTACAGCAGCAGCCTTCCTCGTCTTTTCAAAAAGAGCCTCCTTTCTCGAGCCACTCTGTGAACCCTACGATAGAACAAACTGTCAGCGTGTGCAATATAAAATAAGACAAAGGATATGCTTACAGTAACAATTTCCTTCGAATTGACAGAGGCAGCCTCCTTTCTTAGGGGGCCATACGATTCTGCCTATAGAATTTATCAGCATGATGATTCACAGATATGTTGCGGAGATTCTTACCACAGCGATTGGCTTAGATTTCTGGGGAGTATCTTTTCTACAGGGGCTTTCCATGATTGACAATTCTAGAGCTGAGTGCTCTTCATCTTCAGAGTCAACTTCGTTTCCAGTAACATTTGAATTGTCCGATTCAAACGATGGCAATGGCAGAATGACTCCTTTCTTGGTGTCGGCCTCGAACTGTTCCCATGTTCGCCGAACAGGGATACCTCCTCGGGCTCCCTTCTTAAGGAGGGTTTCAAATGCTTTGTGAGCAGGCCTAGTTCTATCAAAGCCACCAATGGGAGTCTTAGTGTAAATGGCCCACTCCTCACTCACCCAACTGTCCCACACCGGTCCACGAGCAACAGTGGCAGGAATCATGGTCATTCGCTTAGGTTCGTAGATTACGCGTGATCTGATAAACTTTCTCTTGCCGCCTGTTGTCAATGAACGCTTCTCTGGTTCTGTGCTAGCTTTAGCTGGGGTTGCTAGGTTGTTGCCCTGCGGGATAGTAGCTAAAGTCTGGTCGTATGGATACTGGCTAGACAGAGTTGATGTTGGAGCGTCAACAGCTTTGGGAGAGTTATACTGCTGAATAGCCTTGGATCCATTGATGTTTGTGTCTACTTGAGGGGTGTGGTTATTGGGAGTTGAAGTGCGGGCGCCATCGCTTTGAAGAAATGAATCTTCTTGGGTAGCCTTATCTCTGTTACTATTGTTGATTTGAGGGGTGTAGCGCTGTGGTGTGGGAGTTGGAGCGTCATCTTCTTCAATGACTTCTTTGTTACTACTATGAATTTGAGGGGTGTCGCGTTGAGGAGCTGGGGTTTGGTATTGGAGAGCCTCTTCCTGTATAACCTCATCTCCATTGAGGAGATCGACTTGAGGGGCATAGCGCAAGGGAGTTGGAGTCAGCTGTTTATCAGACTCTTCTTGGACTGCTGTGTCGTTATGTTGAGAAGCGTAGTCTGTGGCATCATCTTGGAGAACTGGAGCTTGTGGCTCGACGCTCTCATGCGGAATCAGCATGTCATTCTTTTGGATCATCTCCGGCTCGCTGGGTCGATTGCGCTTGGCTGGATGTTGCTCGTGGGCTTCATCTGGGTTGCTAGTATTGTCCTCTGCCCGCGAGCGCTTTCGACTCTTATTCGATCGAGTTCGTGTTGACTGGTTGCCAACTTCCTTTTCAAGAGTATCGAGAAGAGAAGGGCCGGTAAATGACGTCTTTGCTTGCTTTCGTGTAGGTTTAACTTCTTGAGGTACTGGTGCTGGGGAAGCAGTAGATCGAGACTCGTCGCCTTCGGAGACGGAGCGCGAGTCGGCAGAAACCATCGAGTTTGATGCCGTTGGGGTGGGCGATGGGAGACGCTGCTGCTCTACTTGCTCTACTTGCGCCTGCGCCTGTTCTGCTTCCGCATTGCGCTTGGCTGTTGTTCTCGTTGCCTTCTTCCTGGTCTTGCGCGGCTCCACGTCAAGAGACCTGAAGCCTCCGGGGCTGGGGTTCTCCCGAGTCTTCGCGCGAGTGCGTCGCTCGCCCACCATCGTGCCAATCAGTATGACAACAAATTGAGGGTGGAGAGCAGTGATGAATCGGGGAATGGGTAAGGGGAATCAAGTATCAACAATGAGTAAGGTTGTGGGGGGGGTCGTTATTGTTGATGGTGATTTGTTATGTCGTGCAAATGTTGACCGCGACAAGGTTGGAATTATTTGAGAACCCTGCACCTCTCCTGTTCAACGCGGAGCTAACCGAAAAGGCTTGGCTGTCAGCCTCGTGCTTTCCTTGCCCAGTGCTCGGTCCCGGGATTATATTTTCCCCGATCTTTTTTTTTAATTGTTTTTTTAATGCGGCCGCTTGTTATACAGTAATTCAATTATTACTTGGAATTTATTAATTATCTATCTAGGCTGCTAACGTCGTTATATTTAAGAACGATTTGTGATTAGCTGCACTACACAAAAGTAAATTCTATTCGCCATATATTATAGAGCTGACGCTATAATATTAATATCGAAAATGTTAAACATATATGTC
>JAJONI010000525.1:6232-22448 GCA_022190145.1 Pezicula rhizophila
CATTACTCCTTTCTAATTAAACTATTAACCTTGTTTAGATTTCGTATCTGATGGCACAGTGCTCTAGACAGGTCGTTAGAGCATCCAGAACATGGATTCCTTAGCAATTTGTATTGCAAATTATGCTCTGGTGGCCTGCCTTGCTTGCTATCGCTCCTATAGTGGGGCTCGAAGAATATCTATCTATCTGTATATACAAGATACCTAGGAAAGTAGGTGGAAAACATGACCGATAGTGATCTGTAAAATGCCTTAAGATAAAGAAGAGGGACACCGTTGAGCAGCAGGCGTTTTAATATAGAAATCTTAGCCTAGTGTGCCAAGACTAGCCGCAGAGCCATCGCCCCTTCATAAAACAAGCACTTCACTTTGTACCCAAGCCCTAAGGTTAAATAAGAGGTACTTTTCGGATGTTTAAACCAGGAGTATTAATATAGGTAGAAAGACGTAGATAGAGAGCCTGCAATCAAATACTTGATTATAACTCTCGAAGCTCCTTCGGGAATTCTCCATTCCTAGTCCAGATATTCAAGCCCATCTTTGAGCCCTCTTTCAGAGGAAGGCCAGAATGCACAGCTCGAATATCGGCCTTACCATCGTCCAATAGGTTCCTCCAATACACCGCATTTCCCTTCTTCGGCTTAACAGTAAGCACATTCTTATCACACTCCACAAACTCACACCAGCTCGGGTGCAAAGTCGACATGTCCAAATGGATATTAGGGAACTGCGTCCCACAATCCGTGCAGTTGTCGTCCAGGATGGCGAAGATAGTAGTGTTCCGATCGACGTGGTGCTCAGTAGAATTGTCAGGCCAGAGCAAGTCAAAATGGGGCTCATATTGCTGGCCCTCCACATATCGAGTTGCTTGGATTGGCTCAATGGGGTCGGTTCCAGCAAGGTCCTGGAATCGCGCTGCCCTTTGTGCAACGCATTGAGTGATTTGATCCCTGTCGGGTAACATTGCAGTGGAGCTTGTTCTCGTAGTAGATGGCACTTTCACGCCGTTCTCTATCACTGAAGAGGGCTCGAAGCGGTCCTTGCTATTGATTATATTTAGTCGGCCTCAGTACATACTAGAATGGAAATCTTGAAGAACGAAAAGAGAGCATACGCTATTGCCTTGAGCTTTCCTACGTCTTCGTCTGTAAGGAAGTTCTCGATGTACATGATAAGAGGGTCTTGTAACAAGACCCTCGGGGACATAGATGACTTGGAGGTGCAGGCAGGAGTTCCATCGTCTTCCCATTCGAAGTAGATGACAGCAACGAGCAGAGCGACGACAGAGCTCAACACCATCCAGATCTTAGCCATGTTGCGACGAAGTGTTTAAGGTCGAAACGTTAGTAAGAAAAAACGCTCAAATTAAGACTGTATGTACGGAGTATTTCGTAAAAGCAACCGGGGCCACCAGTGTAGTAAATTTCCTAGGTTTGTGGAAATATTCACAAGTCTACGTCTGCCTGGCCTTCTACAGATTTGGGGCCGTCTCTTTTATGATGCACGAGGCACAGCGGATCTGGTGACGTCTGTGGGCACGCTTCAGCAGGCCTGGGTCGATGAGAAACTGCATATTTCAAACATTGAGAGTTCGATTGTGAGTATGTGAAACGATTGCTCGGATCATTGAGAGCTGTTAAGCGACTTCGCTTCCAACCAACATGGTCAGTTACGTCAGCCGCTCTGTTCCCACTGCTCAAGTGCGCTTAGTCACGTTCTGCTCTCATTTCCGAGTAACTAATCGTAATTTACTTGACTTTCGATGGTACTGGGTCTGTTAATTTTGTTTTTTTGTTTTTGCATTTGGAGTACTATTCTTGCGACTATGTCTATTTGAAAGATTGCATCTTAAAGTAGTTGTATCTCAAGTATAACACTGAAACCCAAACTACTCTAGCTGGCAATGGCATTATAACCAATTAAACGTCTGCTGCTACACTCAAACTTATCGTCTTCTCTATCAGCTGCGGGCAACGACTATTTTATTTCCACCGCAATAATAATGTGGCTCGCGATCGATGTCCATTAATCTTCTCTCTGTCCCTCGTAGGTCTGCCTTGCATCTTTTAAGTAGAGGAACAGAATTAGTAAAAAAAAAATCCGTATATATTCTTACTGTGAAGTCTCCTGGATTTCTCATCGGCTCTTGAAACGGGAGCTTTCTGAACCAGCTCCCGTCCGTACAATGATATACAAATAACACTGCATCTACTGCAGTCTTGCACTAGTTGTAGTTTGAACTTTCCGCGTGAACCCTGCCTTATATAACGAGATGCGAGTTATTCTAGTCTGACTATTTTTTAGCAATCTGGGCAGTAGAATTGCAGGTTTATGGTTGTTGGATCGTTCGGCATCTTCTCTGCCTGCGCAATAGATAAATGGTCTAATAATACCTGAATGAACTCTAATGTGACGTATATGCAGCGATGGCGTCGGTAGTTGGATCAATTAGCTCTAAGGCAGGCCTTTCTTTGTAATAGTGATAAGGCAACCGACTTCTGGATCTGATAAGTCTTCACTCTTGTCCGCGAGAGTTCTTAGGCTAGCTGGATTTTCTGAATCGCTATTAACAGAATAGGCACTAGACGCTCTTGGGGGAGTTGAAAGACATCTCCAGGCACCAGGATATTTTAATTGTGGTTTTGACTTCTATATATACACTCAGCGAGTAATGGAGCTGAAAAGAAAAAGCACTGCGCAGAGTTAACGTTTTCTCCGTTTCTACATCACCGCGCTTTGATCCTTTGATTCATGATGCCCCCAAGTTGTCATGTGTTACGATCAATCTCCCATCCATGGTTTGGCTCTTTTATAACAGCCTTCAACACAAAAATGATTTTCTAGCTGGTCTATACAGTACTTTGGGTACTTTGTTTCTTTTTCTCCCTTGCACACTTGTCATACCTCTCAGGCATGTAAGGCTAAGTCCAAAAGTATGTAGGTACATATTTCAGACTTAGCCGACCTCTAATATTTGTAGAGAGAATCAGCCCCACGCCAAGTGTGCAACAGAATTCCTAGGCGACATCAGCGCCTCCTTCTATTTCGTCTTCTTCTCTAATGGAATCTTCTTTTTTTAAAATTATCGGGCCAGTCAAAGTTGAGCGAGGGTACATGGGTCAAGATTTTCGTTGAGACTCGTTTAGGGCCAGGGGGGCTGGAGTGTTTGATGGTGACCAGAAGCTGAAAGGGACGGACGGGAAGAAAATCTGACGGGAATTCCGATGATATTCGATCTTGGGGGATCAGACCCTGTTCGTGGCGTGCGGAGGTTAAGGAACAGGAACAAAAGGCTATTTGGGTTAGTACCGAACTCTAGAGTGGGGGGCTGTGCAGGCGATGGGTGTTTTGCTACTTTACTTTTGTACCAGTACATGCTTTGGTGTGGTGGTAGTGGTGATTAGCTGGACGACATTACTGGCTGGGGCAATCCGGCACACTGACACCACAGTCACACAGTATGAGTTCAGCTACCCGGATTTAGTGCATGCAGCCGTGAATATTTCGTCTGAAGTCACTACCTTACTCACTCTCACTGCTTTCATACTTTTTACTACCGACAGATCAGATGCTCCCCACGCCCACCACCCCGGGGCCGCTAACCCGCCTCCTCCTGGCATCAATCCCTATCTATCCTTCTTTCCTTTCCCATACCTTCCTTACCTTACAACTTCCCCTTCCTACAACCACCACCACCACCACCACCACCACCTCATTCATTCATTCATTCTTTTGGCGTGGTATTCCCTCGTTCACCTCGATTGGTCCTTCCCATCTCCTGGTGAGCTGCAAAGACTCACCCAACACAAATCATACAAATCATTTTTACCCAAATGCCCTTCGTTACGACTGCCAACTACTGCCAAATTTCTCACAACATTACTGTACCAAGAAGTGGCGCGATTACCATCCACCACCACCACCACCACCCATTCCTCTCCACGACGACAATCCATTAAAGTACAGTTGAGTATCGCGATCTAAAGATACAGTGGGCGCGACAGCCCCGGAGGAGGAGAATCAACAAATACAATCCCGATAAACTTCACCATCCAAGGTCACAAGTCACGGGACAACAATCAATCCCATCCATCCATCACACCTCAGCATTGCCACCACCACTATGAGGTCCCCATTATTCTCGCCCCCCTCCGTCTTCTTGACTTCCCTTCTTCTATCCCTCCTCTCCACCGCATCTGCCGTTCGATTAATCGAGTCCAAATCCCTCAATGCCTGCCAAGACAACTCCAGCTTCACGGCCAGTTTGTTCAACGTCATCTTCACACCTGACAATGCGACGCTCGCATTCGATATTGTTGGTGTTTCCTCTATCCAAGGCAATGTCACGTTCTACATCGAAGCCACAGCGTATGGCTACACTTTCCTCAGGAAAACCCTCGACCCATGCACCATATCAGATCTCAGTGGAATCTGTCCCATGAGCACTGGACAAATCGATATTAATTCGAATATTGTATTGTCGAAGGACGCTGTTAGCGTTCCCGGAATTACGTACGGTGTGCCTGACCTCGATGCCAACGTCAAGGTCCTCATCAACCAAACCAGCAATCCAGACGTCAGCGTCGCCTGTGTTGAAGCTAATCTTTCCAACGGACAAACTGTCGACCAGAAGGGTGTGGGATGGACTACGGCCATTATTTCTGGGATGGCTCTCATCGCCTCTGCTGTTACATCTGGAAAAGGACACTCGAATACCGCTGCACACGTTGCTGCCAACACTTTATCTCTATTCGGATACTTCCAGGCCCAGGCTATTATCGGATTAACTGCGGTTCATCTACCACCTATCGTGCAATCATGGACTGAGAACTTCGACTGGACTATGGGTATTATGAAGGTTGATTTCATACAAGATATCGCTACTTGGTATCAGAAGTCGACTGGGGGAACTCCTGCTACGGTTCTGAATAGCCTCACAACAACATCCGTTCAAGTCCTGAAGAAGCGTGATTCGAGCAACAGCCCAGTTTTAAAGCGCTCAATCGATGCCAGCATCAAGCTGCTTACCCGGGCTCACGAAATGACGAAGCGAAGCAGAGACAGTAGTGCTGGCATATACACCGTCAAGGGAATCAAGCGTGTTGCATTCCGTGCCAGAATCGAATCCACCAACGTCTTCCTTACTAGCCTGATCTTCTTCATGGTCTTCATGGTCTTCACTGTTATCCTCGTGGTCATGTTTAAGGCTTCCTGCGAACTTGCCTCAAGATGGAAGAAGACCGATAAGTTTCAGGATTTCCGCAACGGCTGGCTTGTTGTTCTCAAGGGTATCCTATTCCGTATAGTTCTTATTAGTTATCCTCAGATGACTATTCTCAGTCTTTGGGAGTTTACCCAAGTTGATTCGCCCGCCGAAGTCGTCCTTGCAGTCTTCTTTTTCTTTGGTATGACTGGCACTCTCGCATTCGCTGGTATAAAAGTTATTCGCATTGCAAAACGCTCTATTATGCTACACAAGAACCCAGCCTATATCTTGTACTCCGATCCATCTACTCTTAACAAGTGGGGCTTCCTCTACGTTCAATTTAGAGCTGCCGCCTATTACTTTATTCTCCCGGTATTAGTGCATACTATCGTTAAAGGCATGTTTATTGCTTTCGGCCAGAACAGTAGTACCCTCCAAGCTATTGCTCTTTTATTAATCGAGGCAATTGCGTTAATTGGGGCGAGTGTTATTCGACCATGGATGGACAAGAGTACTAACACATTTAACATTTTAATCTGTGCTATAAACCTTGTCAACGCTATCTTCCTCCTCGGCTTTACAAACGTCTTTAACCAACCAGGCATAGTAACTGGTGTTATGGGTGTTATCTTCTTTATCTATAACGCTGCGTTCTCGCTAGTTCTCCTCATCCTAGTGTTGATTGCTACGATGTATGCCTTTACTCGAGAGAACCCAGATTCTCGTTACCAACCTGTTTCTGACGACCGTGCTTCTTTTATCAAGTCTCAAACTCAATTGAAATTGACGACTGAATTGGATGCATTGGGCGTCACAGCAAGAGGCGACATGAAAAACCTCGATAATGACAAGGGATGGTCATCAGACTCGGTAAACAATCCTGCGAACGTGCCACTTCCACCACCAACAGCCAACTCGCAAGCCAACTATAGAGAGCCTCCTCAGTCGCCAATTGACCCATCAGTACCTTTCTTCACACCTAGCAGGCAAGGAACACCAGGCTACCAAGACAACCCCCGGGGGATGTACCAAAGTCACCCTGAGAGCAGACCAAACAGTCATTTACCTCTGATCAGCCATGACAGAGGCAATTCGTCAACATCGAACTTGTCCGGTTACAGGATGCAAGATAATGCCAGTCCTGTAGGATTCAGAAGTCAGAACAATGCCAGGTAAGATGCCCCTTCCACTTCAAACTGACCAAAGCTAATGCCCAAAAAAGTCCTTGGCAACGCGGAGCAGGTTATGACCACTAATGATCGGGCTCAATGGACATTTTCTTTCGGCAAAAGGGACTGGTGTTATTTGTCTTTGCGAGGCGGGGCTGGAGTCAGGATTGTGCGGCGTTTTGTTGACAGGAGGGTTTGCCATTGTTTCAGCTAATAATGGTCTAGGGAAAACTGTGATGGAACGGCACTATAGGTTGTCAATAAATACGCGACATATTGTATAATACACGAATTGTTTCCCTTCAAGCCGTCGCGTCTTACATCTCCTTCTGATGTCAATCTCTTCATTTTCTTTAATGGTGTTGTGCCATGCCAACTCATTCGAAAAGAATCTGTTCGATTATTGACACATTCATTACCATCCCATATTTATTATCCCTTATCATTTCCTCCACCTTACTCAGGGATTAAGCACCGCTTAATCAAGCGAGCGGGTGATCTTCGAGCTCGAACCAGCAGAGCCACTTTATGTGGAAATACAAGGCTTCGCCTAAAGCACGATCCATTGGTCTGAGCTTGTGGAGGGAAGCGGTGTAAGGAATACCTAACATGGAATAGCAGGCAGATTTATAATCCATTCTACTGTAATATAGATCTATATCCTTCCTTCGTCTCTTACTAACTCTAGTTCTAAGTGGTGTCGACTGAAATTGTATAAGAAATATATCACTAATCTTTCTTTGAAAACAGGCCCGCAGGCACCAATCTCGACCTCTCCGCCATCAGTCTTGCCAGATCCTGAATTAACAGTGGACTCATCAACTCTACAGTCTGGACATACGACTCCAGCTGCTTCAATACCCAATTTCGCAGCTCGACTGCAATGAGCGAATCCATACCGTAGCTTGACACCGATTGTGCCGGGTTGATTTCCTCAGCCACTACTCCCAAAAGCCGCGACAGCTTCTCCGTAAATGCAGTCAGGACTGTTTGGACAGCATTGTCTTGTGTCGTGGTAGCCAGAAGTGCCGCACAAAGATCAAACTCGCCGGTGCCCGTATTATTTGTACTCTGGCGTGAAGAAGTATTCCAGATGTGAGAGAATCGGGGGTCAGTCCGCTGCGCAGCACTCTCCTCGGAATTAGATGTTGGGTCAGCGGTATTGGATCCAACGAGAACCTGCGCGCCTCTTGGGTTGCTAGCAAGCGGGTCTGAAATTGCATGGTCAACGAGCGCGAAGACCTCATCCATGCTGACGAAACCAGCGCCATAACGCATTGCGTGCTTCGTTGCTGATTGATGCTCTGCTGCGTAACCTTCTGAGCCGACAATACAGAGGTCTAATGAGCAGGCGGGTTGATTTTTCGAGGCAAGAGAACGTGCAAAGGCATCTTGAAATGTGCCGGCCGCGCTGTAGTTGCCCTGGCCATGACTACCAATTATCCCACTGATACTCGATAAGATAATGAAGAAGTCGAGTGCATTGTCAAAAACGGAATGCAAGTTTAGGGTTCCTGTGACCTTTGGTCCTAGCGTTTTCTGCCATTGGGCATGGGTCATATTGTCTATGGTGGAGTCCTGCGTTGCAGTTAGCATTACAAGCACCAAACAACTTCTGTCCTCCAACTTCAACTTGACTTACTTGTAGCACCATTGCGGCTTGTATGATACCACGAATTGGTCGCTCGCCAACTAGGTCTTTGAGTTTCCTGAGGTCTTCAATCTCAGTAACGCTTCCTTGCTGAACGATGAGATTGACTCCGGCTTCATCCATCTCTCTAACGAGTGCGATCTTGCTTTCGCTATCTACTCCGGATCTTGACAGTGTCGCGATGTGCTTTGCACCTAGACCTGCTAGATGCCTAACAAGGGCCTTACCAATGCCTCCTAGACCGCCGACAATAAGATATGTCTGGTCATCCTTCAATTTCGGTGGTGAGGGAGGTGCTTGGCGAACCTAGGGATAATTAATGTACTGGATTCATCATCCTCTGAGATTAAGACATACCTTCACCTGAGAGTCAGGTTCAATCTGCAATATAAGTTTGCCGACATGTTTCCCCGTCTGCATCTGACGGAACGCAGATTCGATTTCGGAGATGGGCATCAAAGTAATGGAAGAGAGAGCTTGAAGTTTCTGCGTCTGAATGAGGTCGAGAATGGTCCCGAGGATTTCCTGGAACTTCAGCGGCATATGCTGTGCCACCATTCCCAAGTCCACCGCGGAAAAGGTGGCATTTTTTTCAAGGTATGCGGTTTCCATTCGAGCATTCGACAAGAGGTCTTTCTTACCGACTTCAATGAACCGTCCAAACTGAGCAAGGCAATTTTGACTCTCGCGCGTTGCCTCGCCGCTGAGGGAATTGAGAACTATGTCCACGCCTCTGCCGTTAGTTCTTCTCCGGATTCCTTGACCAAACGAAAGGGTGCGGCTAGAGAAGATGTTCTCGTCGGGAATCCCAAACTGCTTCTTGATGAGTTCTCTTTTCTCTGGAGTTCCAACGGTCACGAATATTTCCCCAGCCTCGTAGTACTGAGCAATAGCAATAGCTGCTTGTCCTAATGCCCCAGCTGCTCCATGGATGAGGATGGAATCTCCCTTCTGGATACGGGCCGCATCCCTCAAAGAGTAGAGTGCAGTGGCATAAGAAACGGGAATGGCTGTAGCAAGTTCCATTGACATTCCATCTGGAATACGCCGGACTTGACGATAGTCGATGTTACTCTTCGTAGCGAGGCCATCGGGATGGATGGAACAGACGCGGTCACCAACCTTGAATTCACCGTTCGTTGCATCGCCTACTTCAATCACGGTGCCGCTGCACTCGATCAGCATTGCACTCAGACCGGGGAGCTGGCCCATGGCATTCATGAGATCCTTGAAGTTAAGCGCAACCATGTTCACCTCGATACGAACTTCATTCGCGTATGGCTTCCGGCTATGGCTGGGGCTATCGGTCCAGTACAGCGAATCTAGAATTCCTGGCGTCTGGATCTCGAGTCCCAAAGAACGCTCGGGTTGGTTCAGAGGTCCAAGTTCTGGCTCTACATCACTGGCAGCGTTCCGGACATAACTTTCTAGCGGACTGTTTTCCACGACGCGAGGAATCAGGATCTTGCCATTCCGGATAGCATATTCAAATTCCTGGTAGTTGCCATTCTCGCTCTGGGGTCGGAAAGCGTGGCCGAATACCTCAAAGATGTGTTGGGCTATATCAGCTGGGTTCTCAGTCTTGGGGTCAAGGTCAAGGGTAACAATATTGAGTGCATGATCTTCCGATCTCAGAGTTCTGGAAAGACCAGTAATGATGGCCTTCTCAGGCTCGGTTGCCTCAATCGCACCGCCCCTCGTAACCCAGAGGATTCCCTTAGCCTGAGCGAACATCGATTTGAGATTTTGGAATTCATTCTCGGTGCAGGAACGAAGGAAGGGTACTAGGATTTCAAGAAGGACGACGCAAATCTTGTTGGAGAATTCAGCCTGGTCGAGGGAGCTCTGGCGAATCTGGCGTTGCTGGTTTGCAGTTGTTACCAGTCCGCAGAATGCATCGGCAATGGAGTTCTCCTTATCACTGCAAACGATTTCGATGGCTGGTTGATCCGCAGAGTCAGACTGGGCTTTGGCGGTAGAAATCATCAAGCTCACTTGATGCTCGTGCTCAGACTCATAGTCCTTCATCTTAGCATCAATTCCGGAAAATCCAGTCTCGCGGAGAAGATTGTCCCATTTCGGCAGGGCAAGTAGTGGGGAGTCGATGCGACCATCTTCAGCTCCGAGCCACCACCCAGGAAGGGGTCCAACTGTCATATGCCAGAACAGATGAGTTTCCGTAATCTCCACCAGAGCGAGTTTTCCTTCTGGCTTCAGCAGGCTTCTGACGTTTTGCATCGTGTTAGACATCGTCTGAGTTGCGTGTAACACATTAGAAGCAATGATCAAATCGTAAGAACCTTCTTCGAATCCTTGGTCCTTTACCGACTTCTCGATATCAAGCTTCTTGAACTCAACCAGTTCTCCCCAATCCGCTAATATGGCCTTGCCCTTCTCAAAGAACCCACTGGAAATGTCCGTGAACACATACTTGTCCAACTTTTCCTTCCCTGCTCGACGGGTTTGGGGGTCGCCTGTCAGTGCCTCTAGTGCAATGATTGACATACTCGCCGTGCCTGCGCCAATCTCGAGGATTTTCATGCGGGGGTTTTTGAATTGGAGTTGGCGCAGATAATTTGCAAGTTCGGTGTGGCATCTCTGGATGTTCTCCATCGCATACAACTCGTAGAGCAGATCATCTTTCATCATGACTGTTAGAGGGTCGATCTTTCCGGTCACGATGTCGACGAGATTATCACCGACGTGCACCAACATTTTTCCATCGGCTCCAAGTGACTGAACATGCTCTCTTAACTCTGGATCAATTTCTGCAATCGGACCTCGCTCTTGTGCGCGCATCCAGTGTACCAGCTTCCTATGATGCGTCGCCATCGAAGCCTCATCCTCGTCAGTGATGACGGAAAGTACCTGCTGTATGACATATTGGATGTAGCGATCGAAAGTGCTTCTTCGCTCCGTCGTAGGGTTAGGTTCAAGGCCAGATTGGCAGAGCTGGTTAGCATCATCTTGCTTCGCACAAGCGATATCCAAGCCCCACTCAAGTTGATGGCACAAATCGTGGTTCTGTCCGTGAAGCGATGTGTTTGACAGCTCAATTGTAGAGTTTGCCCGCAACCCTCTGATGCTGATCAGTGAAGGCTCTTTGAGGTCAGCATCTCCAACAGCAATATTTGCCTTATACTTCAAACGTCCGAAAGGTTCAATTGTAGAATGCGTCAGCAAGGTTTTTCCAGGTGCGGAGCTGATATTGCTGGAAACGGTTAACTCGTCGATACCTGCGATGACCATACTAGAGCCCATCTTTGTCGAGTCCATCAAAGCTGGAAAGACGGTTTGAAAGCACATGTCCAGGGTGGAAGGGTGCAAGATATGGGGCTGCTGGTACTCCCCAGGCATTGAAGATTTGGTTTCTGGGGTGGTGACAGTACACAACGAGCTAAGTGGCTGTGTGTTGATTTGAGTGATATTCGCAAATGGCCCGGTATAACTCATCCCAATCGACTTTAGCTCGCTGTAGTATTTTTCCACATTGACCGTGTGTCGGCAGCTCTTCTGCGCATCTTCGAAACCCTTTCTGGTAGTCTCGATATGATATAGATCCTCTTGTGATGCCTCAATATCATCCTTAGGATCGCGATTATCTACACAAACCAAGCCACGGCAATGCTCAGTGTCTTCTCCTGTGGCCGAAACTGAAAGGACTTGAAATTCCTTCCAGTTTGATGAAGTGTCCTGAGTGGAAGATGCATAACGTCGAAGAGTAAAGAACGTTTCCACCCTAGAATTTTCAGGAATCAGCAGTGGCCTTCCGATAACTACCTGGCGGAATCGACAACTGATGTTCTTCCACATGAAGCCACTCGTTACCGTTATCTGGCGGAGAGCTTCGAGAGCCATACATATATAACCACTAGCGGGGAATATCATCTGGTCGTTAATAACGTGGCCACTGAGCCAAGGCATTTCGGACAAGCCGACATAGTTTCTCCATGTTGGCTCCGTGGCTATGCTATCATTGCTGGGAACACCGAGGAGTTCATGCCTTGCAAACTGTCGGAGTCGGAACTGCGTGCTGGTACGACTTTCACTCCAGTGGGATGTTGAGTGCTGCCAGTTATACACCGGCATATTTGTCAATGTCTTTTTGTCCAAGATATTGTTCGGGTCGTTGATGGAAGTGAAGGAGACATTATATCCGAGGGCAAAGAGATCACCAGCCATATCGACGGCTGTCTTAACAGCGTCTACGTTTCTCGAAAGCACGGTGTGATATGATACTTTGGCCGAATTATTTGCCATGGTTTTCAGGGTTTGTTTGATTGGCCCTGCGAGCGCTGAGTGTGGTCCAACCTCCAGAATCATATTCGCAGCTGAGCGTGAGCCATTGATGTCCTCGCCCGACAATGTTAGAGCACCCTCAAGAGCCTCGGAAAACCTCACGGTAGATACCATGTTCTCAGCCCAGTACTCGGCATTCATGGCCTCGCTATGAATTTCCTTTCCAGTCACAGAGGATACCATGTGGATACTGCTATTAGGCTGTAGTGGCTTGAGATCCTTCATCATTTCAATGTACTCTTTTCGAACGAGTCCCATATGATGAGAGTGATACGCAACATCCACGGTCAGGAGACGATTGAAAACACCGTCACTTTCGAGATCTGCCTGGATCAATTGAAGGACGGACTTGTCGCCAGACAGGGTTACGCTCGTTGGGCTGTTGATGCATGCCACCACGACCTTCACGAAAGGATCGTCTGAGGCATTCTTGGCGATATAAGGCTGTACTTTTTCTGGCGATAATCCTACAGCCATCATACCACCATCAAGCTCCGGGTGCAGTGCTCTAAGTTTTGCAACAGCTTGCCCTCTGAAGAAGGCAATGCTCAGAGCATCTTGATCAGAAAGGAAGCCTGCAGCATATGCAGCGCCAATTTCACCACTGGAGTGGCCACAAACGACAGTCGGTTGAATTCCCCAAGACCGCAACAGATTTACGAGAGCAATTTGAATGGCTGTGCAGCATGGCTGCGAAAGGGCAGCTTCGTTGATGCGAGATTCTCCCTTTTCCAAGGAAAGTTCCTTAGATAGCGACCACTCTGCCCCTAAAGTCGCAAGCTGTAGCTCAGCAGTTTCCATGGATGCTGCAAATACTGGAAAGGCACTAAGGAGCTCTTGACCCATACGAGCCCATTGCGCTCCTTGACCTAAAGTAGTAACTTCATCAGTACATGATATTCAAGGCTGCGTTGCGGGTCACGAGTCTTACCAGTAAAGGCAAAGCATATCTTCGGGCTCTCAAGCGCTTTTTGAGGACGTATTGTGCCTTTGGAGACGGACTCGAGGGCATCAAGCAGCTCTGGCAAGTTGGTAGCACTTAAGGCCACTCGGAATGGGAGGCGGGATCTTCGCATCGCTAGCGTATATGCTAATTTATCGAGAAGATCGCTTTCATCCTGAATACCCGTCTGGAGATACTGCTTGAAATTCGTTGCCATTGCACCCATGCTGCGTTCGGCTGCATGCGTTAAAACAAAGAGACGCCTCTTTTGAGAGACTTGGTCCGCAGTTTCGGGCGAATCACCTTCAGTTGGGGGGTGGACTGATGTTTCGTTCGTTACTGATGTGCCGGTTGATACTGGTGTGCCGTTTGACACTGGTGATCCGTTTGTTACTGGTGATCCATTTGTTACTGGCGATCCGTTGGCTTCTGATGTTCCGTTGGCTTCTGATGTTCCATTGGTTACTGATGTTCCGTTCACTTCCTCTACCCCATTTGTCGTACCATTTGTTTCCAGATGGCTGTGGTTGACACGCAGCTGGGACTGTGAGGCCAAGTAATATTCTGGCGACTCAAGAATGACATGGGCATTTGTACCACCATATCCAAAGCTATTTACCGATGCTCGCCGGGCGTGATTTGCAGGCCAGAGAACCAGTTTTCGTGGTATCTGTGATGAAACTAAGAAGACATCCACCAAGCAGGATTATAGACACATACCGTGATTTTCCACTCATTCAGAGGAATTTTTTCATTGGGGCGGGAGAAGTTCAAATTCGGAGGAATCTTGCCGGAATTGAGAACCATCACAGCTTTCACAAGTCCTGCTAAGCCCGCAGTGCTCTCTGTATGGCCAATGTTGGTTTTGACGCTACCAACGTAGAGCGGAGAGTCTGGTGCTCGATCTTTCCCGAAAGTCTGGTAGATAGCACCTGCTTCAATCTTGTCTCCAGCCTGCGTTCCAGTACCTAATCAAAATCACCATCAGTATTTTTTATTCTAGCAGCTAGCAGTATCAAACATATCTTACCATGCGCTTCGACGTAGCACGTATCTCGTGGATCAAGTCCTGCGTTAGCGTACGCTTTGTTGATCATCCGTATCTGTGCTGCTTGTGAGGGCATTGTCACACTGGGAGTTCGACCATCCTGATTAGAAGCAGTGGATCGTATAATCGATTGGATGGGATCTCCATCACGCAATGCATCACTGAGCGGCTTTAGAATGATGGCTGCCACGCCTTCGCCTCGGCCGAAGCCGTTAGCTCGATTATCAAAAGCATAACAGCGGCCATCATCAGACAAGACTCTACTTCAGTTTTAGCTCTCTCAAATCAAATCAGACGACACAGGTAGGTTTGGTGCCTACGTACTGCATTGATGACATGACGGCGATTTCCTCGGGATCAAGAATCAGATTGGTCCCTCCTACAAGGGCTTGGCGAACTTCGCCACTTCGTATAGCCTTACAGGCTTGGTGCACTGCTACGAGACTGCCCGAGCAGGCGGTATCGATGGTAAGACTAGGACCGTCAAGGTCAAAGTGGTATGATATCCGATTGGACGCAAGTGCTGTGCCTGTTCCTGTGAATCGGTGGCTATTACACATCGCTTTATATTAGCCGTTGTCACCGCCAATTTTCCAAAATATAAATATATTTTTTTAACAAAACGTACTTTGGGGAGAATTCGGGGTCTCTGCCCTGCATTTTCTCATAATCATGATTGGACACTGCGCAGTAGACACCCGTCTCTGAATGGACAAGGGATTCGATCGATATCCCCGCACTCTCGAAAGCCTCATAAGAAACCTCAAGCAGTAGCCTCTGTTGAGGGTCAATGGCCGCCGCCTCAAGCGGACTGACATGGAAGAACTGATGATCGAAATGAGAGACGTCTTCTTTTAGAAGATATAAGCCTCTTGCATTGAACTGAATTCGGATTAGCTTTGTATACAACCAAGAGAGCCGCAGCCATCCATCCAACATACCGCTCCCTTCATTTCCTTGGAAGGGTGATAAAAGGAGTCCATCTTGAATCTTGAGTTGTCTCCGCGGGACCATCCTGATTGTCCTCTCATTAGCATTTGCCACAGCCTCTGTGGAGAAGTTGCTGTTCCTGCCAGACGACAGGCCATTCCAATGACGGCAATTGGCATGTCAGCGCCATTTTCTGTTCCATTTGAGTTGGTAGGCTGGCCAGAACCATTCATATGCGTGTGTGTAGTTTGAGTCATTGTGTGTAATGAATGTAGGTGCTGAAAATATGCTAGAGCTGGGGAAGAATGGTTTGTTCCCCTTCTTTTCTTTCTCGTTCCTGGGTATCTCTGTTGTGCTTGTTGAAAGGCTTTGATGGGGATGAACAATCTCAATACTTTGAGAGGGATGAATCGTGACTTTTCATTATTTTTCTAGCCAAGCCCAGTCTCACGACATACTATAGTTCGAGTGCTAGCTATTTGGGCTTCCTGCAGGGAAAGGAATGAGTCAACTGCTAAATTAGGATTGATAAACTCAAATCAATCCAGGGAAGGTGCAAAAATCCTACAATATTGAGCTGTGCCTTTGGATAAGACCGAACGTCTGCGGTTACATTCAATACTTAACTGCATGTCAGACTCACCCCACTAAATTAGAGTTGATTGACTCCGATCAAACCAGGGAGGCAGTAAGTGTGTTACGATTGTGAGCTATGTCTTGAGATAAGAATCCACTCACTTAGTTACCCCGCTTGGCGAAATTATTCCATGTCAGGTCTTTCTGAAGGTGCTGCTTTGGTTATGGAAGGTTATTGGGCTTGTTTGGGACACCTTGATTCACCCACCACCCCCCACCTGGTTTTTTTTTTAATAAACTAACAACTCGAGGTTATAGAAGGACCCTAAGATGCTTGGTCTATTAGGAATGTTGTCTACGTAGAATAATTAGCTATTATAGATAGAGAGATATA
>JAJONI010000526.1:0-22408 GCA_022190145.1 Pezicula rhizophila
AATCAAGAAGGCCACTTAAATATTCAAGTAAATTACTGTACCTAAATCAAGTCAATTACTCAAATCCATCTCATAAAAGCAACCAACAAAATAGCATAATTTTAGTCAGAGTCATTCTAGTTATTCACTTTCGTACACACGTCAGACATCAAACAAAGTTTAAAAGGGAAGGCAATCATGGACGGTTTGCATGTCTTGGTGGGTATTCTAACTCTCGAATTTTAGGCCAGTGACGGCAGGAGGCTGGAAGTAAGCTGGAAGATTGTCAGAATTGATTAGCACATGGACGTACAGTAGCAAGCAATTATTTGAACTACTAAGCGAGTTACTCAAATCAAGTCAGTGACTCAACTCCATCTCTTAAGTAGCAATCACCACAGGATTAGGGTTTTAAAAGATCGAATTCGCCATGTTCTCTTCTGAACATATGTAAGGTACTAAACAAGATTTTTTTAAAAAAAATTGAATCGATTGCTAATACTTAAAAGGAGTAACTATCTTGTCAATCATGTTGATTGAATGACTTCTAAACTTTTGGCCTTTGTTGAAAAGGTACTTCCACCACCTTCGCTGAGTTTCTTGAAAGAAATTTAGGAAATACATGTTTTTGGAGTTTTGTTGTTTTCGTGTTGGTGAAAGGAGACCCCTTAGTTCGCTACTCCTCCAGACAGGAATTCTTGAAAGTCGAAGCTCTCCGTTCCATCGGAAATGGTTCCCGGTACAGTAGTAATAACCTCCGGTGCGGCGGCAGCAGCATCCTCCTCTGCCATAAGATCGATGTCGTGTTCCCTCTTCATATGCTTCATCAGGTCTCTCTTTCGGAAGAAACCCTTCCCACCAACTTTCTTGCACCCGGTTTTGGTGCATGGGTAAGTTGATCGATCGTGTGCCTCCCGCAGGTGCTTTGTGAATGCTGACCTTGTCGGAAACAAATTCTCATTATATTCCATTGTCTTAGCTTCTTTCTTGGTGCGATATAACGAGCAACCTTTATGAATGCAGTACTTATGGAAGCTAAGATGTGTCACGTCTCGGTTGTCATAGAACCTTCTGCCTGCTCCACTAGAGTTCTCGATGTGATGATAATTCCGCAAGTGCTGCATAAGATGATCCTTCCGTGTAAAACCATTGGGAGCTTTCCACTTCTTGCAATGGGTACAAGAATACTTCTCTGATGGCTCTGTCGAGTGTTGGAGGGTGTGACGTTGCAAAACGTCATATCTAGAGAAAGACGCTTCACAGTCAATGCATGAGTAAGCATTGTGCCCATTGGCCTTTGCATGTTCACCAAGGCGCGAGTGCGAGCTATAGTTTTGATTGCATTCATGGCAGACATAACTGTGACTTTTGAGATGGTCCAGGTAAATCCAATTCGATAGTAATACTACATCGCACAAAGGGCATGGAAAGAATCTAGTGAATATTAGTGAGTAAAAGGCCGATAAATAGACAGGATAAATACTGACTTCTGGTTTATATCAAGTTCAAACTCAGGTTGATGCTCACTTGTGTTGAAAGATGTTCCACTATTCAGGCTGGCGTCTTGGTTTATAGCCGATGATTCAGTCAAATCTGAAGGAGCAGCCAATCCAGGGGTGGCATGCATTGAAAGTTCCTCATCAGTGAAGGAAGTGGAGGACGTGATCTGTAGAAAGCTTTGATCGAATCCTTGAAGGTGTAGGCTACCAGTGACGTGAGCATCACAAAAGCCTGCTTCGGAGCCTTGAGCCAGGGCTTCATCGCGTCTGGAATTCAGGAAACACTGAGAAAGAGCGCCTTTTTTGTTAGCAAGTTTCTTTTTTTTTACTCACCTGGCATAGGCTGCCAGCTGTCATTTGTCCAATCATCGAAGAGATCCATGGGTATCGAGAATGAGGCGTCAGCCACCAAGGCAGACTGTAAGGTAAGGTGACGTGGATAAAGTATTGGAGGATTGAAAGCGGCGAGACACGGCTCGAAAGTAGATGGTGAAGTGGTGGTCGAAGCAGCAGATGTCCAACCTGGGTGTATGCTGGCTTAAGATAATTGTGCAGAAGGCTGGTCGCTGCTATAAGCTGGATTTTTTTTCAGCTCTTGAGGAATGGTGCCGTTTGATTGAAAGACGAGGCTGTAGGCATCCATGTCAAAAGGGCGGGTTGCATCGAGCTTTGCATACAACACCGCCCTTTTTGTGAGACGTTAAAACATCGTACTCGGCGGTGAATCCTGATATATGCAAGAAGGTACAATGCTACAATCGATATTTGATTATGCGTAGTAGCACCCCCCCCTGCTAGGTACCTATCCAAATCCAAAGACGTTGCTAAATTCAGCGTAGTTCCTAAAGACCTGCGTACTGTCATCAAACTCCACAGAGAGATTTTCGGTATCTAGTAAAGAAATATATATATACATATATTCAGCACTACAGAGTATTCGGCGAGGGACTACGAGTAATTAACACATATATGCCATACATAAACTTGCCAGCACAAATCCAATCAACCTAGCTATAAACGGAGCTCAATACTAACAGTCAACCAAGAAATTTCTTTCTAAGACCATATATAACTTCTAATTCAAATCTGTCTAAGATCCTGTCTCCTTTCGAGCTCATATATACTAGTATAACCGTCCTTCTATCTCTTCCTTCTTGACCTTCCATTATACTCTCCAGCAGTAGCATAGCAAAGTCCGGCTTTTTTTCATTTTCACTTCTCTAATTCAGAAGCGAATTTGAATTGTGCTCTCCTGCCTGATGTAACCTCCACTGGCTAGGTGTCAGAATGCGTGATGTATGCACAATCCTAAAATCTCCCTCTCCCCGTACTCCGCTGGCACAAAATGCAAATGACAAAGGAAATATTGATGACATCGAGTCATCTCTAGCATTCAACAGAGAGAAGTTATGAATTGAAGGGCTGAGGTTGTTTGGTAGTATTGTTTTGTGTGAGTTGTATACGATAATACCCAAAGGCTCTGAAATAAGAGGTAGAGTTGTTGATGCGCATGTGGTTGGTGACTTAAGACGAAGGTGCTCAAGGACCTTTCATGAACTAATCGTCGTCGAGATCCTGCATCTCTACATTGGCATTGGGTTCCACCTGCTCTGAAATATCGATTTTGTGTACCTTCTTCACGTGCTGGATTAGAGATCGCTTGCGAAAGTAGCCCTTCCCATCGACTTTCTTGCAGCCGGGTTGCATGCACGGGTAAATCGAGGTGTTGTGTACCTCGCGAGTATGCTTTGTGAAGGCAGCCCGTGATGGAAACAATGAGTAGGAACCCATATTCCGACCTTCTTCCTCTGTGCGAAACAGTGGACAGCCTTGTTGCAGACAGTATCTGTGGAAACCACTTTCATCCGGAAACCAACCATCCATATTGTATTTTTGATCAGTTGGTAAATGATGGTAGATCCTTAAATGTTGGTCCAGATGATCTTTGCGTAGAAATCCGTTAGGAGCTTTCCATTTCTCACAATACTGACAGGAATACTTCCGCGACGGTTCGACTATGTGTCGAAGGCGATGGCGCTGTAAGCAATCGATCCTAGAGAATGTTTTATTACAACTAAAACATTGATATGCACCATGCCCAGTGGTCATGGCATGGTCGTTGAGATGCGAATGACTTTCGAACCCTGATTGCACTGAACACAGAGGCAAAAGCTCTGTTGATAACTTTTGTCTGGTTGGCTTGAAGAATAAAGGAAGCTACAGTGCCGCATATCGTTAACAAGGCTACATAGCAAATTAGGGACTTCAATCACCTGGTTCCGTCTCTAGCCAGACTTGGCTGGAGGTACTGGCTTACGAATTCATGCCTAGGCATGATGCTCGACTCGAAGGGGTTATTGTTCACCTCCAACAGATCTGTAGATGTCGATTGACTAAACGGTAGGTATGCCGACGACGTCAACTCCGAAATCGAGCCGTACCGAGGCACATAAACTGGATCTTGATACTGTAGGATTGATGATTCATTGTTGGGTTCTAGGTGAATTGGGTGGATTATGTTGCCACTGTTGTAATTAAACGAGACAGTGGAATACGGGGCCAATGGCAGAACGCTGTATGTCCCAGAACCTGCAGTGAAGGAGAAGTCCAGCAAATCCACGGCATCTTGGTTATCTTCTTGGTAGTTCATTATCAGTTTAGTGAATCTCGAATGAGCTGTAGTAGGCTACTAATAACGAGGGCAAACATCATGCTTTTACATCCTGTTAAGAACTGTTGCAGCCTCTCGGAAGCTTGAGCTCAGTAGGGTGGGTGTGCCAGCACAGCAAGAACAAAAGAAATCCTATATGCACTCGCCCTACAGTACAATTACCAGATGATTCTGTGGTTGGCCTCTGTGAGATCAAGGTTGACTGCACGTAGCAGTGGTAGAGCCCAAGGCAGAATGAAGGCAGAAACCATAGATGGCAGAAGCATGCATAATGTTCGTAAAACATCTGTATCCTTCCACCCTATGGACACCAAAACTTGTCCATGTTACCTAAGGGTGGAAAACGAAAAGTACTAAACGCATGTAGAAACGTTCGAACTCTGAAGCATGGCAGAGAATCAACTTGTTAACCATAGGGCGAAACTCGACCGTGGAGTTAAATTCATTGCGGACACCTCTTATCGCAGCAAGACATTTCCGACAAGACATTTCCGATAGAGTTTGGATGCGGTCGCGGAGGAGGGAACATTGTCATTACTTATACTTACTTCCGCGGTTGCCCAATATTGTGAAAAGGGCGGATTGCGACAACCACCCTACTAAAAGTCTTACTGTAGCGAATAAGACTGTCGACCATGTCAAAAGGGCGGATTGTGATAGTCGCCCTTTTTTGAGACCCTGCAAGAACTTTTCAGCCCAAGGAGGCTGTAGCCCTGATGATGGCTTTTATTGGAGAATTTTCGAACGGCTCAGACTCATCGAGACTCACCATGCACAAAGCTGACCAATGCTGCCTAGGTAAGGTTGAATTTTCGACTCTTGATATCTCTTCGCATCGCCAATTGTTAATGAGTTGACTCTTGTACAATTGTGCCACAAGTAGCCTGACGATTCTCAGACCATCATTCGCTTGTCTTCGTCAAATGTGCTCGGTAACGCATTTAGAATAGCTATGAAAAATTGCTTTTCAGTTAGCGAGGTAGCCTAGGCTGGCATACTTCGCCGCACCACCATCAAAGTAGTTCCACCTTGGGGCTGTGTACGTTGGACACGACAACTACGAAGTATACCTCGCACCCTAATGGGCATGTTCTGGACTCTAAGAATGATACCGTTGTTTCTTGTTTGGGACTCTTGATAGGGTAAGACTAGTAGGAGGTATGACGTGAGCAGATGCGCTCAATCCCATTTGTCGAGCACTGTGCCTAGTGGATTAGCGACGAATAGAACCAATATTATCACGTCTCGATCTATTTTAAAATACTAAAGCTTCGTCCTCTATAGAGTCCCTCTGATCAAAGCTGCGTTTGCAAAAGCTCTAACTTCACCTCCCCAGAGACGAGTTTCTGAGGCCATTCCATAACCCAGCGCCACTTTGCGGGCATCAAATTATAAATGCCTTTCACTGCACCTCTCGCAACTTCACATTCTCCAGTGCCATGGACCCACCATGCTGTATTGTCATCGAAGACTTTTAGCAATGATATACTACGAGCGAGCAATGCCATAGCGATTGGGTCATGGCGTTTCAGAAGCGTGACAAAACGTGGAGGAAGTCTGTGTATTGCAATTGCTATTTCTTGTTCAATGAATGAGATATCCCTTGTTCCGCTTGCAATTAGGGAGTACGTCGTAGCAAGGTCATCTGCAGTCTTTTCATAGACGTCTCGATCCTCTGCTGATATGGAGCTGTGTTTGAAGTGTTGCGAAACGAAGGAAAGATCTTCCATTGCAGCATCTTTGAAGCGTTGATATTTGCACTCCATCACTTGATTTCTTGTTGGGAGTGTGCTGATGTCCGATATGGAATGGGGATTCTCAGCATCTGGTGATAACTCTTTCGCCAATGTGTTCAGCCCCTCACACATGTGAAAAGTTACCAAGTGCTTTGCCATGGTAAATGGCTCATTTGTATCATTAAAATGCGATGTCAGCCAGGTATGATGAACAAACAAGGTTGCCGTAGCTATCAAAATTTCCACATTCCGATTCTTAGTATCAGCGATTGCTACGCGGTACTTTTTTATGGCCTTGTCAAGATAGAACCTTGAGGCATGCGCTAGGAGTCCATCATTTGGCGTGATAGCTAGGTGATGCAGTGAGGAGACTGCTAGTAAGGCGTTCAACACCAAATTGCTCGAAAAGCTGAGCTGGGGCATGTCAATCTCCCACATTGGATACGGCGATACAGGAAGGATGGCTTTCTGGCTTCGAGTGGGCAAATTGCACGTGATCCTGGTGTAATGGTGCATGAGACGTAGCTCTAGCAGATGTGTAGGAGCAGAGAGATCTGTTCCAACAGGTCTTGGACTTATTGATGGTTGGACATGTCCAGCTGGTCGTGGCTGTAAGACTTTGATGACCCGTTCTGGAACCGTTTTTTTGACAGGAGACCTATAATCACAAGTCTTGATGCCCACAAATCGTCGGGCACAAGGGCCACAAACGGGATGAACTTCATCACACTAGTATTTGTCAGTCATCGCAGGCAAACTACGCAGAATCAAATGTACCTTGATTCTTCGTGTCTTGCATGTGATGCATCCTTGTCTCGACTTCTTGTAAGGCCGTCTAGAGGTTCTGAGAAGAACTGATGAGGTGTTGGCCGTGCCTTGGGGAGTAGACATAATTCATTGTGTTCAACATAAAGACAGATGATGACCTTTGAAGCTCGGAGGTGAAAGTGGAGAAGACAAGTAAGATAAGCTTACATAACTACCACCAGGATACGGAGGTCACGGCAAAAAAAGTATAGAGACTATAGGCGGTCATTAGGGTTACGTACGACAACTTATAGGGTATAAGAGCCTATAACTAGCCCCTGTTCTGCCCGATCTACAGTGCGTGGTAGACAGGGCAAAGAGGACTAGGTTTCTCAGACCCCTGTAACCCGTTGCTGTAGCATTGGTCATTAACCGCCTAAAGGTCCCTGTACCTACGTTAGTCTCCAAACTTTTTGCCGTGACCTCCGTAGTAGTCCCGGCAATTGATGAGCATATTTTGCAACATCGCTTGCCTTTCACTTGTATTTATAGTAATTGAATACTGAACGTAGACCAGAACGTACGAAATCAGGCTGTTAGAATCAATTTAGAACTAACTCGCTACTCTCATCTATGTCTTAGTCAGTGCACTCAGTAATTCCCTGCTTGCTTACTCCAGAAGGGCCAGTTCCAGCTTTGATAGAGGATAACAAGTTCTTGCCCTCCATTTCGACTTAGAATTTCCAGTACTAAGGTTCAATAGACATTTCTCAAACACTCTCACTGGGTTGCCGATCTGAAAAGAGACGTTTAGACTCGCATGCGTTCACTAGCTCACAGAGCGGATATTGGAAACAATAACATTGGAAATTCCTTGATCGTTTCTCATATTGCTTCAAATATGGCCCCTATAATAAAAAACGAAATATATTCATGGTTATAAAACATGAGAAGCGTAAGTTTCTTACTGCACTTCTCCATCTCGGGAATTGTAAAATCTTAATTCCTAAAGCTTCCCTCAATGGCACTTTCGATTACTGGACTGCTTTTGGAGGTGATCGAGGTGAAGTTGCTTTTGTATTCATACCAAGTTCCCGTAGGTAGGCACAGCGTATGATACCCGGCTAGTCTTTTAGATGATGAACGTTACAAAAGATATTCTCATTAGGAATATCTACCAAGTTGTTTGACCTTGGTAACCGAGTTAGTGCCTGCTAATAATTTGAAGAGGGATTGGACATCTACCATAACGACACAAAGCCTATCAACAATAGCCATATCAAACATCGATCAAACCGAATTTTTCAAGCCAGATAGCACCAATGTACTTATAGCAAACCCATATTGTCAACGCAGCCACGGAACCGCCTCAGGATCCCTCGGCCAGTTTACTCGGATAAGAGTCGAAGCTACTTTCATTAATGATGTTAAAAGGGTAGACGTAGAGAATAGAGCCCGAATCAAAGTATTCGACGGAAGGATATCTTCAACTTCGAACTCAGAGATAGAAATGACTCACCAAAATCATTACCTTCCAAACTTCCGGATGCAAAGCCAATGCAATTTCTATCGTCATTGACTAGTGCTACGAGATTTTCGATTCGGTTTACGCTACCCTCCGTCTTAAGCCACCTCAAGTTCTTCCCTATTGATGACATTTGATATGTTGAAATAAGGTGATCAGATAAAAGAGCAACGAAGTGGTGCCTTAAGTAGTGGTGATATCCGTACAGATATTATTGCTAAGGGACCAACCTCGTTGACACCACTGGTTTAGCCGAAGATGGCGGTACCCTTTCGTACAATGCAACCATTACCTCAACGGTCGACCTTGACTTTCCTTGCCCCCAAGGATGCCAGTATTGTTCTCAACCAGCAGGACTTTGACGACGATTATTTCGGGCGGAACGAAAATGAACAATCACTACCGCATCCAGGATCGCCAAGACCAACAACGACCTCGAAGTAAGGTTAGTAATCCTGACGAAGAAGAAAAACCATACGATGTGACTAGTGAAAAGAACATATGCTTTTGATTGCCTATTATTAAACCGAACGAAAGGTTCACTCGATTCGCGGCACGGTTCAAAGCCGCGATTCCCATCCAACGCCACTTCCAAGGAAAGCAATCTATCATCCATGTACCCAAAGTCCATCTCAGTCTTCAATTCGGAAGACAGCCGGAAAAAGTCGCATTTTTTAATCCTTTCTTCATCCGCGTGCATAAAGCTCTTCCCACCGCTTTTTCATCATCTGTTTGCATCTGCGAATTCTGTGTAATGTATTTATCCGGCTTTGCGCGATCGTAATGTGTGCGAATAGCAGCTGGGTTACCGTCCTCAAATACGTCCAGTATTTCTGATACATAATCTGTGATTCTACCGAGAGTTTCTACGGAAAGAAGGGCTCGCATCTGCGTTTGCGATGATCACATTTCCAATTTGTCCTTGCTAATAGTCTGGTGCAAATCTCGAGCAAGGTCGATCTGAAGCCAAGTAGCATGCTGGTTATCGGTATTTTGTCCTCGGGGTAGATTATTAATCAGTCGGTGTATAACGAGAGGGTATCCAAACTTGACGTGATGGGCATTGGTGGATTGCTGAAGATATGGTGGTCAGCACCTAACGTAAGCTTCCTCCGTAGATCTTGATGCATGGCACATCCTTTACAGATGTTCCGCCAGCATTGGCCTATTTCGATTTGCAAGCAGCCTTGTCGAATTTCCAGTCTCTCTTCTGGCAAGTTTGTCGGCAATACCAAACCGATTTCCAGGTTGCGCAATGATTGGTGGCTGGTCAGGTTGCAACCTGGATTAGAGCAGGAATTTGGCATCGTGTTTTTGATGGCAAAGACGGACAATTCCGACAGAAACCGTTGGAGATAGCAGATGGTGACTATTTTGGGCGGAAGAGTAAAAGAGGGGCCGAGAGATCGACCGTGAGGAATACACTAAATGTATCACAACGAAAGCGATGAAAGACAAGGTAGGAGAGCTTATTGCTAGACGTCTAATTGGTGAATTATATCCTTTTGTGGTAGCATCTAACTTTAAGCTAGCATTCAAGTTCGACTTTCCTAGCCCTAAACCTTCCAGCCTAAGTAATACATAAGAATTTTCATTCAAAAGTGCATGTTCGACACCTCAATTGACAAGTAAGTACCGTATCGTAGAAATAAATTTACGCGAGGGATTATTATCCTGAACCTGCTTGTATGCATCCTGATTGCACCGTTAGATGTGGGTCAGCGACCGTAGCAACAGAGCAATTACTATTGGATAGTAATAGCAAAAACCAAGGCAGGAATCCGTTTGTACCATTTTACTCCGCTTGCTTAGAAAGTTTATTTTGAGGGACCCCAAGGGTCCAAGTGGTGAAGGGGACCAGAAATTGAACGATAATAGATAAAGTCCCAACTCTACTTCTTCTTTTCTGACAATTGGACACAAAAACTTCGACACAAAATGAAGGAAGAATCACCAGGAACGATTTACTTCGATCCTGATGGCGATGTCCGCCTTCTAGTTGAAGGTCCGGATGGAGAAGTTACTCTCGTCGTCTCTTCCAAAGCGCTGAAACTTTCATGTGCTCCTTTCAAAGCAATGCTCTCCCCTTATTTTAGCGAAGGACAGCCGGATTCCAAAAAGAAGATTCCACTACCGGATGACAACCTTAAAGCGCTATCAATACTCTTACATATCGCTCATCTCCAATTCAATAAAGTGCCGTCAAAGTTAGAATTCAACGAATTACTGGAATTGTCGATTATAACCGACAAGTATGCAGCGACTTCACTTCTAGCCCCATGGCTACCGAATTGGATAAGTCAGCTAGAGCGTCTAATAGATGTGCCTGGTTATGAGGCATGGATATGGATTGCCTGGGAATTTGGGAGACAGGATATTTTTGTACAGATTGCAAATAGACTGGTCCTCAAAGCTATCGACGGTAGCGAGAGGGACGGGTTGTTGCTTAAAGATCAGAGGACAGTATCGTCAGAGTATCTCCCACCTGATATGACAGGTAAGCATTGGTAGACCTTTACCCATCATGAAATCTTGAGCTTATAAGTATTGTCTTCTAGAAATGATCATCCACACTCGTGAGAACACAATAAGTCAACTTTGCGATGTTGTGCATCGTTACGTCGATCTCTATTCAGATGCACCATATAAACAATCACAGCCCATCTGCAAAGCACAATCAACACATCGATCAGAATGCGATGCCATCATTCTCGGATCTCTTATCCAGAAACTCAAGCGACGGAGATTGTGGCCGACAATGGGGGATCCTTCGGAAATCAACACTAGCATTGAGGGTTTCTCTCAGTCTTTGCTTTCCATGGATATTTTGTGTTATCCTGAAAGGATATTTCACGATGGCCATGGTAAAGATGCCCATGCAGGTTGTAGTATCACTGCCGCCTTACGAAGCGAGCTGAAGCAGGTACTGGCCGAGATACCTTCTGTCCTACAACCTTCTCATAAACGACATTTGCAAGCTCAACAGGAAAAGCTGAACAATAGTCCTATTACAACATAATTTACAAGACTGGAGTTGGAATTTGGGAAGGAAAGATAGGGGTTCGGAATGGGTTGTAATATCACTTTGTAGGACTATTAGGGGATATATATTAGGTTAGAAGGTGTTACAGGACCTGGACAACTTGAGAGGCTTCTAGGGTTTCTAGGATTTACGGGAACTAAAAGCTGGCTGGTGTATTAATGGTCTGTTAGGATTACGGGTGTAATTGAAGGAGATATTTGAACTAATATAAGAATATAATTAAAGGGTCTACTTTACAAGTTTATAGCAACCATAGCTATGACTTGACAGAGTATCCTCCCCTTGAATCTGTCTACTCTTCGCCTCGTAGTTGTTGAAAGCAAATTGGATTCTACACTGTCCTAGTGAATTTATGATTCGCTTAATTCAAAGATTCCCTCTCGCATTCATGACATTTAACTGCTACATACTATAGGTATGCAAAAACTGACTAGAGCATCTCAGTTAACTTAAGTACTTCGCCGGCCTTCGGCGAGCAATGCGGTGAATTGCCATTCAGTACTGATTTGCCCTCCTTCAATATTCCCACATCCCCGGCCCAACTTTCTAAACATCCATTCCTTTACAAAAAATACTCCGTCCGGGTCTCTACACGTATCATAGGACAGTAACGCATAAATATATCTCAAAAATCCAAACTCTCTCCATCTAAAAACCATACCCCACAAACAACCAATATTTCCACCAACCCCATGGCAGAGCATGACCATAAACACCCGAGCATCAACCATGCAGATCAACAGCCTAACCTACCTCGCAGCAGTGCCGTCAAACGATGAAAACAACCACGTGCTCCCCTACACCACCCCTCCACTCAAAATAAAGTACAGAAGAATAAAGTCTACATTACACTAGTGCAGTACATCACTTATAATCCTGGTGAATATCATCCGCGTTATCGTTATCTATTCGAAGATTTGTCTATCTCCATGCATTGTGCCTGAATCGTATCCGTCGGTAGTTTCTGCCGAGATGTTTACCACCACCACAACTGTCTGCATTTATGGTTGCGGGAGGATAATATAATCAGCCATGTGGTTTGAAAGGTTTGCGGGGTGCATACAGGTAACTGTAACTTAAACAGCGACGAAACTTGGTTTGATAGTATAGTAGATCTTGGAAGTTTTATTTCTTTGAGTAGGCATAGTATTTGTGAGCTTTCATTTTCTTTCTTGGGGATGAATGGCAATTGTTGAGTGCTGGAAGACTTCCTTCCGAAGTGGAGGTGGAAGTCTGGGTCTTAGGATTCCACAAAAGACGGTTGAGTTAAGTGTTACAGATAGAATATGTAGTGTCTTGTTTTAAATACGGACGTCATGGAAATGTTCTTTAGACAAGGTCAGTCCTTACTGTACTTGAAGGCTCTAAGGTGATCCGATCCCCTTTGCGCCGATCGCGGGACGGGAGGACTGTCTTAGTATAGGAGCACGGATATTTGATTGCTACAGTAAGAGAGTATTTGACTATAACAATGGATGACTACGAAGTACCACGGAATACAAGTACAATACACAAAGTGAACGATAATGGCAGTAGTAAGACTCACGATTTGCATTAGAGAAGCAATTCAACTTTCATTCATTCTCACAGTAATACCCCACAGTTAGGAACAGAAACCAAACAATCACCAGATCAAGAATGAAAGAAATTTCCAAGAATCGCGGAGGATATAACCCGAGTTTTGAAAGCGGCAGATGCCACCAGTATAAGAGAAAGGCATTATTAATTTATACTCGGTACAGAATACAAAGTCTGGTTGGTTACCTTAATTTTCTAAACTAAACGAAGTTTTTCTGGGCCTATCAAATGATAGCTGTGCCGCGGCTTATTTGTACCTACAGGTACCTCACCTTTTACGAGGAGGTACAATATTTATGTGTCCTCCAAGTATCCTGAAGCGGCGTAGTATACTCGTACCACCGTCAGATGGAAAGA
The DNA here is from genome assembly GCA_022190145.1 of Pezicula rhizophila. Classification (NCBI taxonomy): domain Eukaryota; kingdom Fungi; phylum Ascomycota; class Leotiomycetes; order Helotiales; family Dermateaceae; genus Pezicula; species Pezicula rhizophila. The sequence continues at coordinate 13,136 of JAJONI010000526.1, forward strand.
ACAAAAAAACAGAAAGGAGAAAAATAGAAACCAGGGTTCTAAAACGAGGGAAGGTACTATTAGAAGTCTAGCGACGAGAAAAGAATGCGATTTAGTTGGTTTATTTCAAAAAATACAAAAACCCCCATTTCTCCATTTCTCCATCCCTTGACTCCCATCCTTTCAACCGTCCAATAGGTGAGCTAACCAACAACCCAGCTGACAGGTCATTCCACGCCTTCTAATCCACTAGACATGGGGACCCCATATCCACTACCACCACTACAGCACAGCACAACCCACCATAACCAATCACCACAAAAATCGGACCTACCATCCTGGAAGAACTGCCCGTAAACCCGGGGGTCAGGGATGCTTAATATCTGTGTTCAATGTGATGGGCCATTGAACTTTACTGCATTTACAGTGGTCCAGCGCTATGTTCTAGGTTGTTACGGTGTACAATTTCAGGAGGACTCCTGCGTCCTGTCGCAACTCCGCATTCTTCGTAAGTTGGTAGAGCGAGTATGCATGTTGGAGGTGACCTCACGTTAGCCATACAGCCATGTATACAATGTGGCCTATTTTCCGAACGGGTTAAATGAAATGAGATGGGATGGGGCATGCATACATATACATGGGCTCTCATCCCTCCACATGCGTGCGTGCGTGCGTGCGATGCTTGCTTCTGGTGTTTTCTGATGTTTGGTTTGGTTCTGGACGACATCACGCCCCGATGCAATATAATTGATTTCGACTCATGAGAGGCCCGTTGGCCGCCGACCTGAGCTACGAGCTGACCAAGAGGCCCCGAAAGAAAAAGAAAGAAAAAAGAAAGAAAGAGAGGATTGAATTGTTGTAAATTCTGAGTCCTCGGATTTGGAGAAGGAAAAAATGTCGGGCACGATGGCAGGACGGTTTTCGCTTGGGGCACTGGATGATATTTATCTGGGAGATAACTACATACAAGATGAGCATGTAAGTATTCTGAACATCTCATTTAAAGGAAAACCCTCATTTACTGAAAATATACCAGAAATTCGACCAAATCGAAATCAAAATAACAGATGGAAATGCCGCCTTTGTAGAAGCAATGGTCAAAGAACCACCCCGTCCACGAACACTACGAGCATTCATCCTCTACGCGGCCTGCCTAATAGGATTCATGTGTAGCACAATGAATGGATTTGACGGATCCTTATACAACAACCTCCAAGAAAACATAGCATGGCGCAACTACTTTCACACATCGAATTCGGGGATCTCAGATGGGGTGATAAGCGCTATGTATCAGATTGGAGGCGTTACAGCATTGCCGTTTGTAGGACCTGCTATTGATACTTGGGGGAGAAGAATGGGTATGTTTATTGGTGCTGTTTTGGTTATTGTGGGGACTGTTACTCAGGGTGCTGGTGGTGATATCCATTCTTTTATGGGAGGGAGGTTTGTACTTGGCTTTGGAGTTTCTATTGTGAGTGCTGCTGGTCCGATGTATGTTGTTGAGGTCTCGCATCCAGCGTATCGTGGTATCATGACTGCTTTTTATAATACCTGGTGGTAAGGTTCACCATCTATCTTATTATTCTTTTTGTCTTTCGAAAAAAAAAACATATATGCTCACGAGAGTCCAGGTTCACTGGCTCCATTCTCGCAAGTGGTTCCGCTCGAGGAGCACTTAACCTCGAAGGAAACTTGACTTGGGAAATACCCGTATGGTTACAGATGGCCTTCTCAGCACTAATTGTAGTATTCATCTACTTTATTCCCGAATCGCCACGCTGGCTATACGTCAACAATCAAGTTGAAGCTGCACGAGAAATGTTGACACGATACCACGGGGAAGGAAACCCAGAGAGCGAATGGGTACGTCTTCAGATGCGAGAATACGATGAGCTTCTTGATATGGACGGAGCCGACAAACGTTGGTGGGATTACCGAGCCCTGTTCTATAGTAGGGAATCTTGGTATCGTGTGTATTGCTGCTGCTGTATCGACGTCATGGGACAATGGGCTGGGAACGCAGTTCTCTCATATTTCATGTCTTCCGTTCTCGACGTTGCAGGATACACCGGTACCATTGCCCAAGCAAACATAACGCTTATCAACAACTGCCAGCAATTCTTCTGGGCTATGTGTGGCGCGACGGTTGTAGATCGAATAGGCCGCCGGCCACTTCTTCTCTTCTCCAACTTCGGTTGCTGTCTTGTCTGGCTCGCCATGACTATCTCGAGTCAACAGTTCGAAGCTCGTGGTGGGAACAAAGTGTCAGCCGGCGATGACCCAGCAGCAGGAAAGGCTTGCCTGGCTTTCATCTTCATCTTCGGCGCAGTCTACTCTATTGGATACACGCCACTACAGGCCCTATACCCCGTCGAAGTTCTCTCTTTCGAGATGCGTGCTAAGGGGATGGCATTTTCCTCCTTCGCAGTGAACGCTGCAAATCTGTTAAACCAGTATGCGTGGCCTGTTTCCATGCAGATGCTAGGTTGGAAGACTTATATTATCTTTACCATTTGGTGTTTTATTCAGGGCGTTGTAGTATTCTTTACGATTCCGGAGACAAAAAATAGGACTGTAAGTGACTTTTTGTGTCGATTTGTTTCTAGTTTAAGGTGTTGGCTTTTGGTTTAGATGTGCGGATGCTGATATTATTATCTGGTAGCTCGAGGAATTGGACGAGATTTTCCACTCTGAGAATCCAGTGAAAACTTCTTTGCTGAAAAAGAAACTGGGTTTGGACGCATATGGAGATGTGGTTAATATCGACATCATTGACTATTGAGCTTTGAACTTTAGCGATTGAAGCGTTCTTGGATGGAGAGCTTCGGAGTTGGAAAGGACTTATTTCCCCAATACCAAAGTACTATCTTTTGTCTTGTGTCACTCCACCAAATGAAAGGTGTACTTCGAAAATATTATTGAATTCATTGACAATTATACACAGCTCCTCAGAGTGCTCGAAATACACCAACGCCACTCTGAACGACACCGACAATGATGCAAGGATACCCTCAACGAAAAAAGGTCATTAATCATCAATACTCATACAACTCCACAAACTCATCTCCATCCTCCCTTACCCATCACACTGGTGACACTTTCTCTAGTCTTAGGTGTACTACCAATAGTGCCATTGAGTCTGACTGCATGGCTAGCCATGGTACCAGAAACCTGACGGCCTTCACCAATAGTTGTTCGGCGGCTAGGATTCTTCATGATTGGGTGTGTTCTTGGGCTCAGTACACTTGGTGCAAAAGTCCCCTCCTTCTGACTGCTAAGCATACGACGGGCATGGCTGGAAGTAAACATGCTGTTCTCGCTCGGCGGTGAACCTGCCATCGTAGCCGCAGTTGGGCTTCGACGTCGGTGAGTACGGAGCACGGAATCCGATTGGTTGTGACCATGGGATTGTCTAGAAATAGAACCGGAGCGCTTCAATGCCATGCTAATCCTCACGCTATCATTTCGATCGAAGTTATTCTCGCCTTCCGAAGAAGAATTGTTTCCGTGGTCGTTGAGTGCGTTTTCATTACCGGATTCGGTATTATGCATTGATGGTCGGTTTGTTGCTTTACTGGCATCAATAGGTCGCAGAGGAGAGGTCTCACTATCGGAGGACGTGAGCTTTGCCATCATGGGCGGCGGAGGGGGTGAGCCAATCTTCTTGGAGGAAAGAAATCCGGCCTGGAACCGGGGATTGGCTTTGGGCTTTAAGTCGATTGTGGACACCGGCGCTGCTGGAATTGGAGAGGAGCCCAGTGAATCGTTAGATCCATCATGTGCTACATCTTCGGCTAAGTACGCCGGTAGAGTGGGCAACGTTATACTGCTCTGGTCGATTGAAGACTCTTGTTCTGGGGACGAATGTACCTTTTGGGGGGTCTTCTCAAACTCAGCTAAGGCACCAGAATCTGCATCATCCCGCCATCGCACGCTTCGCTTGGTCTTCTTAGGTGAGAAGGAAACACCCTTTTTCCCAACCACTGCCTTTTTCCTCCTTGGCGAAGCCTTCATTGGCGATGTGGGAACTTGAGAAGGAGCAAACGCTGGCATCAGTGGTGGAGGCCCAGCCTCACCAACGAACAAGTTGGCTTGCTGCTTTCGCTTCGGAGTGCCACGCTTTGAGGGTGGAAACATTTGAGCAACATTCAGAGATCCATCAGGCTTAATAAGCTGCGATACTGCACCAGAACATGAATTGAGCAGGCGTGTAAGGGTAGATTTTGCATGTTGGATAGCTTCAGCCTCGTCCATAGAGAGGATATCGTTGAGCGAGGATATAAGATCGAATTGGGCAGAGAGCAGCACTTGCATAACGCCCGCATCGCCACCTTTCTCCTGGTCTAAGACCTCTCGCAAAGCCGCCATCCCAGCATTTGCCTTCATAATTTCTGCTTCGCGGGTTAAGCTTGCTGCCTCGCTTGATTCCGCATCGCCATCAATCTCCACGATCTGGCGAAGACTGTTCTGCAAAGCGGAATCCATCGCACGCTCCCAATTACTCTTGTCTAGTTTTTGGTGGTAATGTTGTCTGCTGTGTTCGAGTTCAACAAGAATTCCTTGAGCGGTCTTTCTCATTGCCGATAAATTTGGTGGCATTTCCTCATCTTCCCGAGTATTACAAATCCCATCAAATGCAGCGATCCAGCCGGATAATATGGCAATTCTCCGCTCTATTTGCCTAAGCTTCTTCATGTTGTTCACCTTCTCTTGTCGTTCTGGTGCCGATATGTCAAAAGCTGCTCGTATACGTGCAACACCCTCTCGACAGATACCTTCCCGCTTTTCGCTCTGTTTCTTGAACTTCGCAAAAGCGGCTCCTTCAGAATCCTTTTGTTGAGCTCTTAGCTCATTGATCAAAGCCATCTGCTCGTCAATCTTGACTAAGAAGTCCTTGACGTGGCGGTTGACATTGTATACGTTTCTCGTAACCTTGGTCTGAATATTCTTGGCCCGATTAGCGTAGCGCAAGGTGTTTTGAGTTTCGTCGAAATGTGCGCTCGAGGGACTGACACAAACAATCATAACCGTCTTACAGTTACCACCCAAGGAGAATTTCAACAGTCGCGTGAGCTTCGAGTTTCGGTAAGGTACGTGGTTTCTCTTTCGAACGTCGCAAAGCGCATTGATACAGCTTCCAAGTGCGAGAAGAGATTTATTGATGTTGGCACCCTCCGTCAATCTTTCTCCTCGATTTTTTGTTGCACTGGCACGTTCACTGCCTGCTAAATCAATGATGCTTAAGGTTGCCATAGTATGTGGTTCGTTTACATCCGCATTGCGATCTTTCTGGGCAACGTTGATTTGGAGAACAGCATGTGATCGAGATGAGGTGGCGTTTGCTTCTGTCGGTGATACTGTCCGGTTCTCATTGCCTTGAACGATCATATCCATGACTTGTTGCACGTCCCTGGGGCTGTGGCTTGACAGACCTGCTACGGAAACAGCTTGATTTGCATCCTCCCGTAGCATGAGTCCCAGTTTGCTGCCTCCTGGAACCAACAGATCCCGAATCGTTTCGTTGTATATTTCTAGGTATGATAGGGATACCTCCGTGACTTTCTCATCAGATCTTTCGGCAATTTTCTCGAAAAGTTCTTGCATTGTCAGAAAAATGATACCTGGTTGTGCTGCAGTTCCTGTAATAGTGTGTGTCTTTCCGCAACCAGTGGCACCATATGCAAATACCGTTGCATTGTATCCTTCAAGAACACTGTCCAACAGCCCCCGTGTTGTTGCTTCGTAAATATCGCCCTGGGTTGCGTTGTCATCGAAGACTCGATCAAAGCCGAAGGTTTGATCTTTCGATCTCTTCCCCATATTTGATACTGCATTTCGAGAAAATCTTGTGACCTGACTATCTTCAGGCGGGTCAAAGACACTGTCAGAGTTAGTATGTACGAGTATATGGAAGGGTTTGTAACCTACAGGCATTTATCATCTACAACCTTGATCACCGCCCGAATTCCTTTATTTCCTAGCTTTTGTGTTGGTACACCTGCCAGCGATCCATCACCAAGAAATAGGTGGCCGTCATCTGATTTTGTTCTGCTAAAAGTCAGCGTTTGCTTAGGTTTGAAGGTGTGTAAAGCGGTACATTTGTGCTGCTTCGCGAATTGTGAACGGTCGAACACGAACTGAGAGATTTTTAGCATTGGCTGACTTGACACATGATGCCTACATACCTGTCACCGAGATCGAAGACGCTCCCGCGGAAGATGCCATAATGAATATTGCTGAGCAGCACCTTCATCCACCTCTTGCTCCTGAAATCTCAGTCAACAAACAAAGCGCGCGTAGTCCGCGACCTTGTTGGACGGAAATTCAAGGCTCGGATCCAAAGTGAGTCGTTTGTGTGTTGGAGAGTTAAATTCGAAGTCGTAAAAATTTGTCGTCTTTGTCGGTGATGTGGTGTTGTTCGCACTGCTCGCTCTGTTCGTTTGCAAAGTCATTCTTGTTTCTGGTGGTTCCGGAATCGTGGTTGCCATCGCAACGCTAGCGTAATAACAGCCTCGCGTAGACGAGAAAAAGTGGCGCACGAGGCGACCACGAGGAACTTCAGCCTTATTCGGACATCGCCGTCTCCTTTTCAGCACAAGCATAAGTTCAAGAGAAAAAGGGGTCTACATAGTTTTCTATGGGTCCCTATAAGCAAGATGTTATCATAAACTGGCCCAATGCGGTTACCAAAGTCTTTATCGTCTGGCAAGGACTTCCTTTTGGTTGCTATTTTCTCCCCTGAATAAAGGTTTAATTTTTCGCCCTGCTACCAGCCAAAACTTAAGCCGTTATTCGGGGGGAATAGTTCCAAAGTCAGCCTTGCAGGATAACACCCATGAATACCGTAAGGTCGGTAGGTAAGGTATGTACACCAAGTGGATCGAATCCATGCCCAGAAAACAGTTTCGCATTTTGAGAGAATGTAGGCCTCTGAACAATAAGGTCACTAGCTCTAAAGAGATATCCCAACGTAGCAACAATACTCCATAAATCCATCACAACATCTAGACGTGACCCATTTTTATAAAGCCAACGCGCCAACTCCTCCAAATTCCAAATAAGTGTATCAGAAGTCTTAGACCGTTTAAGAGTCCGTTGACGTCGCGAGAAGACTAAGTCTACCCATCACAGCTCTCAAGACTTCCTCCCGGCTATCCTCCACTAAAGCGCCCATGACGGCTTCCATCGTATCAGCCATAGTTCAGGGACTAATCACGCCAGATTGACTCAGGTTGCTGTTGATAAATCTATCAAGTCCGTCGAGCCGTCCAACTTTGTCGAGATCCTTATTACTAAGGAGAGCCTGCACAACTTGATCTCCATCGACTGTTGATCCGAATTAGCCAGATGAGATATCTGTAGTTGGATTGCCAGGGAAAAGGAAGTAGAAAGATAAAATGTGGCAAAGCAACTCAAGCTGAGATACAAGCTGCGGAGCGACTTCTGGTAGTGCTAACCAATGCACTTCTCAGTATTTCTTGTTGTGGTGGACTATACGACATCTACAATTGAATCCAACTCCCCCATTTGAGATATCTTGGAGCGCTGTTCTTACCTCTCGGTTTACCAGAGCGAAACCAATCCATTACTTTCACAGTCCTCATCTACGAATTTCGAACAATAGCAATTCGCTTGTTGCCATCCCCAGTAATTTGTCGAGAGCCAGCAGAGAAAACTTCAGAACCAGGTTCTTAGAGGGCCTCCCACAACGGGCTAGAATCGTTGAAATAGTATTCAATAATTGCCTCAACTCCTGCGATAGAATCATGCATTCTTTGGGACATATCGTCTGGAGTCCACAGAGGAAAGTGTTTGATAAATCTCAAAAAGTCTTAAGAGTTGAACATCACTCTTTGTATCAACTTCAGGATAGTAGTGCCTAACTCATCGCAACGCCATCCAAACTCAAATCGCAATCCAACGGAGATACCCAAATATTGTAGCAAGGCCGTTAATATGGCCTGTATTTCACTTTACCACACTGGACCGTGGCTCCTCCATACCTAAGCCACCCAACACCTGCCTTCAGTAACATTTAGACACTAGGTGGAACAGAATATGCACTTTTGAAAGTGTGTAGATAGAAATGACTGCTATTCTTTGGATGTCTGCCGTCCCACCTAGACCTAGCTGCCATCGGACACGCTGTAAGAAACAAATTTAGGCTCTAAGTCACTAGCTTGCCGACGGGAAGACTCCATTGTAGCCCCATGGAAAACAATCATCAAAGATGAACAATTCCCCGTAGCTGTCCAGAAGAATCTATTCGTGGAATTAAGCCAATTCGCTCCATCACATCCTTCAAAGTCTTCATATTCCCACCAGAATCCTCAGCCACAGCACCGACGACTGCCTCGACCGTATCAGCAACCCCTTTACCTCCTGTATTCCCGCTACTGATGAACCGATCAAAACCGTAGAAGTGCCCAACATAATTCAGGTTCGCATTGCATTGAACTGTTCCTATCAGCTGACTTGCCTCTCCTAAGATTCGTCAGCTTAGTCTTGCTTTCAGACCCAGAGGAAAATACCTGTAGTCAACCCAGTAGGAAACCAGTCCTTCAAAACGATTGTCCGAAGCCAGGCGTCTCCAACAAGAGCTAGTCGCATGTTGCCTTGCATGGAGACTTGTTCGGTGCCTGCAAAGAAATAGCTGGTCCCTGAGGATTGGAAAGCCTCTAAGAGGAGGAAAGGATCTTTGAATTCATATCCGATGATAGGTTGGATGGCAGCCATAACCTCGGACATTATCTTGGAATGGTTGCGCTCCTTTCGTTCTCCGTTCTTCTTGAGCGGCTTGATATGTCTCTGCTCCCTCTGTAGCTGTGGTAGATTGGATGCTCGTGTCGCCTCACACTCGAGGTCCTCTCTCTTTCGCTTCATACCTGCCTGTAGGTTGGTTAAAAAATGGTCCATTGAGACCACAGATCAAATTTGAGTTTTGATAGTTGGAAGTTGAGAATGTTCATACAGCGAGTGGAGAGAAGTTACTCTTGGGGTATTTATTTACCTAGGCGATACCAATCCAGCAGGAGCGTGGAACCCTTTCCCAAGATTGGAAGCCTTGAACTAAGCCATCGCTTGCTATGGTAACCTGAGTTACAGAGTATTTCACTCTTTCAGGTATTACTCTTTGTCGTTAACTAAAATTCGTTCTAATACTAATACCTTCAGCCTATGAGCATTTGAGGCTCCATTCGCCTCATAAATTTCTTACGAAACTTCTTTGTCTATTGCTAAATAGCCTAAGCTATGAACCTCAAATGTTTTGTCTTTTAAAATTTAATACTTCTA
>JAJONI010000527.1:0-15387 GCA_022190145.1 Pezicula rhizophila
AGTAGATTGATTAATTTAGTCATTTCATAGTTCAAGCAACTCAAAACAACCCTCCCCTCCCACCCAAATGTGCTTTTCTTGTCGATAGTTTGTTTACCATGTTCCTCGTACTATAAGTAATCTAGCAGCTACTAGAACCAGAAGATACGGTCCAAAATATGAATTTCGCACAACCCAAGTTTTGGTTAAGTGAGAGAGCAGCTTACTTAAAGAGTAGATAGAGTACCTAGAGTAAATTATCCAGCTCAAGCAAGCACAGAGTAATTCAAACCAAGGAGGCCACGCCACCACCCCCAATAACCTCACGTCGAAACCTTAAGTAAATGCTCCTTTATATATATATATATATATAATAAGTCCTACCTACTTTAGACCCTCAAATACAAGTACAAGTGAGATTGCATAACAATAATAATATACTACAAAACATATTTTGATATCTACGGATTCAACTAGTCTCGAATTATTGACAGCTGAGCTCTTGAAATGCTCTAGGTTATTGAAGTACCTAGTTTAGCTTGGATCTACTCAAAACCATTTGAATTATTCCAAGCCAGTGATTGGGACAATCTAAGCACTCCATTACTACTAGAATTGAAAAATAGAAGGGAGGCCATTATATATATTATTACGAGTACGCTTCTGCGCATTTTCTTCCTTGCTGCCATTCTATGCTCTCTGCCTTTCCATCCTCCCAATTCTCTATCAGCGGTGCTGTAGCAGGTACCAATTAGTACTCATCATCAAACCATTCCAAGGTCTATTAGTTGAAACCAAGAGAGACCATAGCAAATTACCAAACAACGTCTTGCACAATGTCACATGGGAGATCGTGGAACAGATTTAATGAACAAAGAGAAAATTTCTTCTGGTACAAGCGTTACGAGATGCGTTATCAGAGGATTGCGACGATGCTTCTGTACATAGCCCTCATCCCTGAGCTCAAACACCCCTGACCGTCGCTGTCAACTATACACACGCCCATTATCCGACGTTTTCTTCCACAAGCCACTAGCACCCATCACCTACTGCTTCTCCAAATCCGCCAAGATCTTCTCTCCCTTGGCCTGTTAAAGTTGTCAGTAAAGGAACGGCTTGAATAATGACTAGAATAGACTTACCCTGGCATCGTCTATTGAGCCGACCATGTAGAAAGAGCTAAAAGTTGAGTTTAACGTTAGCAATGCTTCTTCTTGAACGTCTGGGAGCTAAGACATGATTCATAAGTAGCAAGGCATGTCTCGGGAGCATGTATGCAAATCTCGAGAAACATGGCAACAGCAGGGACATAAACAGAGAGAAAAAAAATGAACCGGATTTACGAACTTTTCAGGCAAGTCATCACCCTCTCCGTTCATGATAGCCTTGAAAGATCGGATAGTGTCCTTCAAGTCAACCAAAGCACCCTCGATACTACACTCAAATTATTAGTTACTGGTTCTACGCAATTTGGAACAGGCTCTGTTACCCAGTGAACACCTATTGAGAGACGCAGGTCAGTTTACTTGCTCTAGATAGTCTAGGAGTTATTCAGATATGACATACCGTAGCCACAGCGAATGGCTGAGACAAGAATCTCTGGATCTTTCGTGCACGCTCGACAGTCAGCTTGTCAGCTTCTGAAAGTTCGTCCATACCCAGAATAGCAATAATGTCCTGAAGAGACTTGTATTCTTGCAACATCTGTTGGACCTTGGTGGCAGTGTCGTAGTGATCTTGTCCGATAACACGGGGATCCAACATGCGGGACTTGGAGTCGAGAGGGTCGACAGCTGGGTAAATACCCAACTCAGAGATACCACGGGACAACACAGTCGTGGCGTCCAAATGGGCGAAGGTGGTGGCAGGGGCAGGATCAGTCAAATCATCAGCAGGTACGTAGACGGCCTGGACGGAGGTAATAGATCCCTTTGTGGTGGTGGTAATACGTTCTTGCATGAGACCCATGTCGACGGCGAGAGTAGGTTGGTAACCGACAGCAGATGGGATACGACCAAGAAGAGCAGACACTTCAGATCCGGCTTGGGTGAATCGGAAAATGTTGTCAATGAAGAGCAACACTATACAGAATTAGCTTAACTCCAACTGCACATAAACGAATCATCTTACCATCTTGTCCCTCTTCATCCCTGAAATATTCAGCCAATGTCAACTGTTCATGAAATGGTTAGTAAATGAGTACATAACGATATAGATTAAAGATGTGAAAGTGTGAAGTGTGAAGAGTTATTGAGAAGATTCGAGTCGCTCGACTCGTTTGGCATGGAGACTTGTAGCCAGATGCCGAGTCAATGACCAGTCGTTCTCAAAGGCCTTCTTGCAGGTCGTGCAGTAGTGTGTCTTGTTCTCCTTTGCAAGAGCGCGTAGGCCCTTGACAGTAACAGCACTATTCGATGGTGCAGGCACCTCAACACCAGCGACACGGTCTTTGTGGGAGGCTGTGAGGAGGTGTGACTTGAGAGCTGCATCGGTCTGCAATGCGATGTCACAGTCCTCGCAGTAGAAGCGACGGGCTTCTTTGGACTTCATCCGCACCTTGGACGCCGTCCGATTGACCTGGTCTCGGTTTTTTTCGGCCCAAGCATTCTTTTGGATGCGATCGTTCGCCCGATAGGCGTCGATGTCTTCAGCCCGTTTAGCAGCACGATGCCTCCGACTTCTTTCCGAGGCCAACTTCGTCAATCTCGCAGCGCGAGCAGCAGCAATCTCTTCTAGTTCTTCTTCACTGAGCTCAAGGTCGCCACGAATCAACTCCTTGAGGGAGAGATGAGAGCAGAGTGGGCCCCACGCGACAGTATCTCGAGGCCATAGTATTATGTCATTGAGATACATGTCTGTGATGGCAGCGAAGGAGGCGTGGAAGATCACCGCAAAGGTAGCTTCAAGAGCCAAGAAGCGAGCCCGAACACGAGGGACTAGTCCTGCCGCAGGCGTAGGGGTCCAACAGAGTAAACCTCTGGAGGCGATATGGTAGCCCTGGTTGAAAGCTTGCTCGACAAAGCGAGGCAGTTGGTTGGCGGTAGGCTTGTAGTAGTTGAGACGAGCAGCAACGCCAGAACCAGTAGCGCTTGTGCCGGATCCAATGTACAGTAAGGGTTTGCCCCCATCTTTCTCGAGCAACAGAGCATAAATGCCCCATGAGGCGGCGCCTGGTGGTGCTGGGAGAGATCTGAAGAAGTCGAGGGAGGGAGGCTCGGCAGAGGTGAGTACACCAGCAAGCATTGGTGCGAGAGAGAGAGGAGAGAGAGAGGCGATGTTGTCGTAGTTTGACCTCTCTTTGAACAGAGGTTTGAACTTCTGGTTGATGTACCAGGAGGGAGCATCGACATTGACGATGCTGAAGTTTAGGTCCTCAATGATGCTTCGGGCATCGAGGGCCTCGATGTCTGGTGAGTCCTCCGATACCTCCATGACTGGAGACCTGTTGCTTGACCAGAGCAGCAGGTCTCCAGTCATGGAGAACACACATTACATTGTGACAGCTAATGTGCAGTGGGAAGGTGTGATGGAGTGTAGTGGGAAGGTGTAATGGAGTGCAGTGGGAAGGTGTGATGGATGAAGGTGTGTAAAGGGGAAACAAATGAAAAGGAGTACTTACACCAGTAAGAGCAACACGGGCACGAGCTCCCGGGGGCTCGTTCATCTGACCGAAAACCAGTGCGACCTTGGACTCTCCGTCAAGTTGAATGACGTTGGTCTCCTGCATTTCATGGTACAGATCGTTACCCTCACGTGTACGCTCTCCGACACCAGTGAAGACGGAGTAACCACCATGTGCCTTGGCGATGTTGTTGATCAACTCTTGAATGAACACGGTTTTTCCGACACCGGCTCCTCCGAAGAGACCAATCTTTCCACCACGAGCATAAGGGGCGAGCAAGTCGACGACCTTGATACCAGTGACCAAAACTTCAGCAGTTGTAGATTGCTCGGTGAACGCTGGTGCATCAGCGTGAATCGGGAGCTTCTTGGTGTGCTTAATGGGTCCGCGCTCGTCAATTGGATCACCAGTGACGTTCATGATACGGCCGAGAGTTCCTGGACCGACTGGAATCATGATAGGTGCTCCAGTATCAGTTACGCGATGACCACGGACGAGACCTTCGGTACCTAAATGCGCAACCTGTTATTTTCTGTCACAGGCTGCAATAGACTTATATTAGCTTACCATCCATAGCAATAGTTCTGACGACATTCTCTCCCAGATGTTGCTACACCCATTGTCAGTCCTTCCATTTAACGTATTCGTGGCTGGATATATTTGTTGACGTACTGCAACCTCAAGGGTGAGCTTTTGGCCACCATTCATCGTCTCGAGGGCATTGAGAATGGGAGGAAGCTTCTCGGTATCGAATTTGACTATTGTGACGCATTAGTATCGTGATGTAAGACATTAGAGCAATGTCCTCCTCGATCCGAGCTCCATGTTGGCGTTGGGCAGAATTTTCCGGCTACATACCATCAACGACGGCACCGATGACTTGATGGATCTTGCCCTGAATAGCACTGTCGGAAGCAAAGCGAGCACCAGCAACCTTCAATCCAGTCGATGCTGAAGGTCTAAAGGCACTACGAGCTGCTGAGGCCACGGACGGCCGGGCAGCTTTTTGAACGGCGCTGTTGCGAAAAGAGGAGGTGTCAGTTCAATTGGCTCATTGGAAGCTCTAGCATAGGTCAATGAAGCTTCAATGGATATTCTCTTACCTCCTGAACATCTTGAGAGATGAAAATGAGCGATGGAGGATGTGAGTGGAGTGATGAGAGTCGATGGGGAGGATGGGCTTGAGGTTCAAAATGAGGTTCTGTCGGCAAGAGGAAGGTTAGCAACAACCTTTGAAGACGCTAGCTACTGGGGCCGAAATCCTCCGACAGCGCACCGAAAATTGACAGAAAAGCGGCACTTCATCAACATCTAGCACATCTAGAGCATTTCTGGTCTATAAACTCAGTAGACCACGGCGGGAATCGTCCATCTGCCATAAGATCTGTCTAACGCATCTCTCTAATTCGAAAGCCAGTGTTTGCCGTCCCTCAGAATAACTTGTGGAGCGGAACCGGTTTGTTCCTACTCTGAATGCCGCTTTTTCTGTCCGGTTGAAAAGGGGCAACAAGGCATCCACAACGTTCAAGAGCATACAACTTTACGCTGAGAGTTTCATATGGGGTCCCAAATTTGTACATTATCATATAGCCCACCGCGGTAGAATGCTCATCTAGCTAGCTCAACGCTTCTAATTGACCTGCTCTCCCTCCCATGCAAGAACCCGTGCTTCCTCTCGTCGACTTCCGTTCCCAACGACCCTTCATATTGTATTCTCAAGTGCGAGAACCTTTGTAAAAAATAAAAGTGAGCAATTGTTTTGCTTTACAACACCTTGAATATGAGTAACTTACAATTGCTGTCCTCGTAGGAATATATACCTGAGTGAAATTCTTGCGGTTATTCCAGGCAAATGGTGTGGTGAAGAACCTGGTTGCCTGATCGATGCGTTCGAAGCCTCCAAACTCTTTTGTATCGGTGTTGAGAACAACTCTATAAGTGCCGGCAGTCTCAACTCCGACTCTGTAGTCTACAAAACTTTGTGTGGGATGGAAGTTGAAAATCCAAAGCAGACCAGCTCGCTCGAAAACAATGACCTTGTCGGCCTCGTTCTTCAAGCTAATGTATGCCTGCTCGGAATGTAGCCAACCGTACTTCTCCTCCGTGCTGTTCATTTTGGCATCAAACTCATTGAGAAACTTGTAGCGCAGAAGATCATCCTCAGTGAGGTTGAACTGGCGGCGAGCATACCAGAAACTGTTTTCATTCCCAGCACGAGGGAAATCCAACCACTCTGGGTGTCCGAACTCGTTACCCTCGAAGTTAAGATACCCTTCACCTCCAAGGGCATGTGTGAGAAGACGGATCATCTTGTGAAGCGACATACCGCGGTCTATGACGGGTGTCAATTCAGTGAGAGTCGACATGTTTGTGTACATTTGTGCGTCACATAAATGCATCATGATGGTTTTATCTCCGACAAGTCTGACACAATTAGTTTGATAACAACACCTGGGGGAATATCGACCTACGCTTGGTCGTGGCTTTCACAGTAAGCAATGGTCTTCTCACCGTGTCGTCGGTTGATCAGAGTGTGGGTGATAGCCGCCATATCCCACTCGCCATCTTCTTGTTCTTTCAGGATCTTAATCCACATATCAGGAATGGCCATGGCCAGTCTATAATCGAAGCCGATGCCTCCTAGAGACAACTTGATACACAATGCTGGCATTCCAGACACGTCTTCGGCAATTGTGATCACATCCGGATAGAGCTCGTGCAGCATCTCGTTAGCAAGCATAAGATAGACAACACCCTCCTCGTCTACACCTGGGCCGAAATACTCATGATAGCCTCCAGAAAATCCCCTACAGTGAATTAGTAACGTGGACGATGAATTCTAATCAGATAAGATAACTTACGTTCCAATGCCATGATGGGTATAAAGCATACTCGTAACGCCGTCAAATCGAAATCCGTCAAATTGGTACGCATCCATCCAAAACCGCAGGTTACTCAGGAGAAATCTCAAGACCTCGTGACTTCCATAATTAAATAATCGACTCCCCCACAAGTCATGATTTCCTTTACCTCCGGCATGGAAGTAGCAAGCATCCGTGCCATCAAATTCATTCAATCCATCCAAGACGTTCTTTGAGGCGTGACTGTGGACAACATCGAGGAGAACAACAATGCCTAGTCCATGAGCAGTATCGATGAGCTCTTTCAGCTCATCGGGAGTACCAAATCTGCTGCTAGCGGCAAAGAAACTGTTGACTTGGTACCCGAAACTTGCGTAATATGCGTGTTCCATAATGGCCATCAATTGAATAGTATTGTAGCCCAACTTGTGAATTCTTGGTAGCATATTGTTGGTAAACTCCTTGTACATCGAAACTCGTAATTCTGGAGATGAAATTCCCACATGAGCTTCATAAACCCGAATGCTAGCCGGCTTCTTTGGTTTTGGATGCTTGAAGACATAACGTTCCGACTCGGGAGGATTCCAGAATCGGGCATCGTATACGGGAGACACTGAGAGCTCTTGTGTAACATACTGGATCCAAGCCGGCAGGCGATCGATTTGTTCACCCGAAGGTGTTATCATTGATATCTGGGATTCTTAGCGGATTGTATAGACATGGCATAGAACGAAATACCTTGACTTTGGAATTGTGTGGTATGGCAGGCTGTCCATCTTTCGCTGGGACAACAACCTCAAAAACACCGAAGGGATCCTTCTTCATGGGATGCGACTTACGGTCCCAATCATCTGTCAAAAGTTAGTGGCAACTGCGAAAGGAGTTGTACTAGAGGAGAGAGGGAAATACTAAATTCGCCAATTAGGAATGCTTCCGTCGCATTGGGCGCCCATTCTCTATAGGTGATATTGTTTTGCTTATCCACATTGAAGCCGAACTTCTCGTTGCCTCTGCTGAACTTGTCCAGTCCGCCCTCAGTTTTGTTTATCGTATCGATCCATTCTTGTGCTTTGCTGAACCGTTTCCGTAGAGGTTCTTTGAAGGGGCCCAGCCATGGGTCGAGCTGTACAACGCCTAGAAAGGTTCAGCTTTAATTGTCCGAAATGAGTGACAGGTGAGGGCTGAGCATACCTGTGCCATCTTTAGGGACCTCCCCATTTGCAGGACCGTTCATGAGCGAATTGACCGACTCTACATTGACGTTATCCATATTTGCGTTGCGTGCTGTAAGTTGAACGATAGTATGTTGGGGAAAGCTGAAGCTCTCTCTCACACACTCTCTCCCTCGCCTGTTAATCTGCCAGCACACAGAAGTTGGTCTGAGGTGGTAATTATGGATTCAATTGCTCAGGAAAGGTGAAGGTGAAGGTTTGTTTTTGTTTTCGTTCTCGGAGAGAGAGAGATACGGGTACAATTGGCTTTTCCCACAGGTATCGGCGAGCTATTTTGCGGGGTTGTTGGTGGCCAGCCATGTTGTGGCTGCCCAAATGCCAAATCCCAGACCTGGAGGGAAGGTCTTTGTTTGTTGCCGTCTCCAGATGACGTGACCCCCTTGTCACTCGTTATCGTCCCTCCCCCCAACCTCCTACTACTGTACGAAGTACTCTACACCCTACTAAGGTACTCTAAGCGATCGCCCTACACTCATTGGAGTCCGATCCCGATCCCGATCCAAGCCATCCCACGTCTTCCACGCCTCCTTCATCGCACACGTGAGTGGGCTTTGACGGCATAGGTAGAGTCTATAGCGCTGCTCTCTCTGCTCATCTGAGTAATAGAATTGCTCACTCGCTTTTGGTTTTCTGGATAGTACACTCCCTCTCCATATATCGTACTACTACTATACTATCCCTTTGCCCGTCGACGGGTGCGACTTTTAGTGCGACAGGGGTAAGCGAGCCAATCAGGAGGGCCAAAACCCCCAATTGTAGACACCTCTCACTTAGTCTTATATATTTCTATGGAAATGGTCAAAACAAGGCCCCTCTTTGCAAAGGGGAGCTTTGCATAGAACACAGCCATACACTGTACTTTTCCCGCGATTTTTCCTTACATTATTGCCTGAAATTTCGCCTAAAGGAGCCCTTGTATTCGAAGCCCGATGCCTCCCCAACTCCCTACAAGAGCGACAGTCTTGACGCCTCCCAATATAGCCTATTTGATGGGCCTGTTTTGGAGGCTTTATTTCAGTGCTACTACCTTGGTATTGACTAAGTTTCCGCTTCCTATTGCCCTCCTTTCCAAGCTGAAATAGATGGTTTATAAGGTCAATTCTAAACTCTCTTTGGGAGGTATATTTATCTTCTTTTAGAACCTCTGAGTGCAATAAGAGCTTATATGAATTGACCAAAACAGTGAAGAATAAGAAGTGCCAAATAGCATGCCAGCCTCCCTTTCTTATTCGTCTTAAACCAGCCATTTCAGCCCGCAATTGGTCTGCTCTATCAACCCCATTCATAAGCCCATTATAGTCGTTGAAGTTTTCTGGAATATATAGCTTCCGTCTAGCCATATCTCCAAATGGTACTCGGGCAGTTTTAGCTGCAGAAGAGGTTGTTTTTGGGCGTTTTCGATCCTTTAAGACTTGGCTAGTTCCAGTATGAATTGTAGTCTGAAATAGACAAAGAGCATTGTCTTTCCAAGCCATATAATTGATCTTATTATCTTCAGATGGACAACAATAGAAGGTGCCCCAAGGTATCTCATCCTTCTTCTTATCCTGATTCTTTATTTGCACAAACTCTTTTAATATACCTGATTTCCCTCTACAAGTACCAGCAGCACCAACCCCATGATCCCTAAGGTATGAGAGCAGCCTAGTACTTGTAAATAGATTATCAAGATATACACAATAAGAAAGAGCTTGCTTTAGTAGTTTAAGAACTAATTCAGCAACAACTGCAGCTGTCTTATTGCCCTTTAGTTCCTTAGGAACTTTAACTCCTTGTGGGCCTTGCCCTGCTTTATTGCCTTTCTTATGCCATACCCAATTAAGCATATAACCTTCTTGTGCTATTGCCCATATCTTATAGCCTTCTGAAATAGGCTTATTTGGTATAACAAGAGTGTCAGATGATCTTCCACTAAATCGTTCCATACTCTCATCAACTGCAACGTCTCTTCCCGGGGTCCATAGTTGAGCAGAAGTCTCTTGAATATGTGTGTTAAGAGGCTCTACCTATAACACACTTAGTAAGACTAAGTGAATAGTGTGGGTTAACTAACCATTGAATAGACATCTGTACTAGTATCTGAATTGCAGAGATAAAGCCTTGCATTTATATCTTCCCAACGGTTCTTCGACATAGCATTCCGGACATCTTTATGATCTGCAAAGCCTCTTCTTATAGTCCAATAATCAGGTATTTGATTCTCCACATGTATGCCCATATATATCCAAATTGCTAGGAAGTTATACAACTCGCTTAGTGTCATTGGAGTCCACCTTCTACCACCCCGAGTTCGAGGCCTTCCAGGCTGTGGTGCAAGCTCATATTTATTAGTATTATCAACTATAATCTGAAGTTGATTCTCCGGAAAAAAGAGCTCCCAAATTGCAAAGGCGTTGTGTGGAGAAACGTTGGAAGGAAGGTTGATTTTCTTGTTAAAAGGGGGCGTATACATAGGCTCAAAATTAGTGCCTTTTGTAGTCGCTGGCGGTAAATTTGGCCTTAGTGTGCCTGGGTCAGTACTATCTTGTACAGTGTCCATAGCTGCATATTTTTCACGACTTTACAGGCTAAATAGAGGTGGTTTAGGTGCACAATAGACGTTGTAATAGATTAAGGGGGTGGTTTAGCATCTTGGTGTTCCATACACACGTGACTACAAGGCCCAAGCGTCGCACTAAAAGTCGCACCGACGGGCAAAGGGATACTCTGCTGTAGCTCTTCGCCTCAAGCCTGAACCTCGGCTAGCGTCTTGGCCTGTAGACTCCTGTAGTGGAGCACAACCCCGCAACTCCATTGTTACTGTATTATCAGTGCTCCGGGTGAACGACGGTCACAACGGATACAGATCCATTGACAGCCTCCGAGCCAAGTTGTAGGTAAATCAATCAATCAATCAGCATCTCGTAGACAAGCTCAAGACAGGTGCAACAAAGAGAGAGGGGGAGAGAGAGAGAGCCCTGGTGAGAGAGATTATGAGAGTCTCTTTGCAAATCCAACATGCCTGCCGCTAGCAGGACCAGCTGTCTTCTTCTCTCAAAGACTCCCAAACCAGTCCTCATCACTCGGCTACGGCTTCGCTACCTCTCAGTCACCTCTTTTCAATACTACTCGACCTTCCGCCAGTCAGACTTTCAATCACAAGGCTATACCGGAACTTATGAGCCGGGTCTCCCAACTGGTGGCCCACTAGGTGAGGCATCCAAGCATGGAGCTCCACGCTTGACTCCCAGACTGTTGAAAGACCATCTTGATAAGTTCGTTGTTGGCCAGGAGAAGGCCAAAAAAGTCACCAGTGTGGCTGTATTTAATCATTACCAACGGATCAGGGAACTGAGAAGGTTAGATGAAGAAGAACAGGAACGGAGAGAGCAGTGGGCTAGGAGGCATCTGCATGAGAGGGAAAGGAGAAGTCATCCCCTTGAGAGTTGGTCCTCCTCCAAATGTCACATGGTCTCTATACTTACTCCTGCCAAGACGAATTCCCAGGCCACGTCGAGACGGTTGATCTGAATTATTCTCCTGTCGTACAGGACGAACCCGAGCTTGGTTCTCGGCCACTAGTGGATAACTCAGCAACCATTATTGAAAAGTCCAATCTTATGCTTCTTGGTCCGTCTGGAGTAGGGAAGACTTACATCCTTCAAACTCTAGCAAAGGTCTTGGAAGTCCCTTTTGCAACTGTAGACTGTTCGTCCCTCACGCAAGCCGGCTATATTGGGACAGACGTTGAGTCGGCTCTGGAACGGCTTTTACTAGCTTCTTCCTACAACCTCTCCAAATGCGAGTCGGGAATCATTTTCTTCGATGAAGTCGACAAGCTCGCTAAACCAGCTGTAATGACACATGGTCGTGATGTGTCAGGTGAAGGCGTGCAACAAGGGCTACTGAAAATGATCGAAGGCACAACCATAACCATCAATGCTAAAGGAGACCGTTCATCTACCTCAACAGGCGGTGCTCGAGGTACTGCCGGTAAAGAGCCTCCAGGAAAAGCAGAACAATACACTATTGACACGTCGAATATTCTGTTCGTCTTCGCTGGTGCATTCATCGGCCTAGAGAAAATCATAACATCACGTCTATCTACCGGCTCCAATCTCGGGTTTGGCTCAACAGGACCTGAGACGTTTTCCAAGTCACCAGTAGCCAACCCGCTGCTTTCAGTAACGCCAGCAGATCTCCAGGCCTACGGTATCATTCCCGAAATGCTAGGCCGTATCCCAATTCTCACATCACTCTCACCCCTTACTCTCTCCCAACTTGTCTCTATCCTACTCGAGCCACGGAACTCGTTAGTGAAGCAATATACAGCGCTATTAGAAACCTACAACATCCAATTACGCTTCACCCGCCTAGCACTAGAAGCTATTGCCGAACGAGCCATGACCCCAGCGACTGCCTCCAAGTCATCCACAGATAAAGAGAGGAAAGGCAATGGTCTGGGTGCGCGCGGACTACGCTCAGTAATGGAGTCGGTCATGCTAGAAATCATGTATACGGGACCCAGCTCAACCATAAAGTTCGTACTTATAGATGAAGCATATGTACGAGACCATGATTCCGTATGTCTGAGTGAAAAAGACAAAGAGCAGCAGGAACCAGCAAGCAAGATACCACGGGTTTGGTCTCGTGGGGAAGCCCATAAGTTTAGGGCGGCTTTTGATGAGGAAGAGGAGGTTTGGAAGGCCAGGAATGAGAAAGGTAAGGAGAGTGAGGTTGAGGGGACTGGTAGCTTTGAGCAGATGAGAAGTGTAGGTAGCTCCGGCATGTGAACTCTTGATAGGGTTGTCGAGCAATATGGCTTGCCTGGGCTGGTTTTCGGATGGTAGGAGTTGGAGACTTGCTTTTGAAGACTGTGATGGTTTATATAAAGAAAATTGAAACCAGCGAAATCAAAGTGTCTATGTGGGATATTGTATATAGGAAGGAATGCCAACTTGATATGAGACGCACTTGAGCATAGATGAAAGACGTGAAACAAAGTTGAACTTAATATTATATGGGCACAATACCATACACTTACATAGAGAGTACAGAACCTCACATATAACGAACAGCTTCCTTTTCTTTTCCTCTATTGCGCACGGAAAAAAATCAGTAAAGTAGGTAATCTTTGTACAAAGTGTTCATCCATCCCCACTCCCAGTTCCTCCGCAGTAATATGCACAACGCTTCTTTTACAACAAAGGAAATGGTGCCGCCAATCTCAATATCCTATGAAGTAAATTCTTAATTCTTCTTTGGTGCGCTCTGTACATGTCCTGGTCCGCTGTATCCCTCGGACGAGATACCTGAGATAGGTTCGGAGTTTTGTGCCTGTAATCACACCATGTTAGCCCATTGTGATCCTCTCTTCCCCCATTCTTCTTCTCCAAGCTGCGCTTGACCCAAGTACTCCAGATGAAGTAGAATATAACATACCTTCAAGTACTCGTTGGTAGCCTCCTGGTATTCCTTGTTCATCGTTCCTGGTGATCCCTTGGCGAACATGCGAATGACAACAAAGATACCAAGGCTGACACCGACACCAGCAAAGGTGTAGAGAGCAACCTTCCAGCCTTCTCCTGGAGGAGTTTGAGCGCGTGGGCCGTGGGCTCCGAATGCGATCCAGTATGCTGTTCAGATCCTGTCAGCTACACATCCATCCGACCCATCTCAATCCGTGACACCTCATCCCCATTGACCTCCTCCATCGCATTGAGCCTTTCGTACGATAATAGTGAATGTTGTGCCTCACGTCTGAGTCCAAGTATCGGGGGTTAAGGAGGACGGGGTGAACAAACCAGCTTTCTTCTCCTGAAGAGTCAACTCGGCCCAATTGACCTTCATGCGATCCCGCAGCGCCATCCACAAATCAGCCTGCTCCTGCGGTGGCATACCCTCCCATCTCTTCTCGATATCAACCAAGGTTGGGTTGGAGATGGCATGAGCCTGTCTCCTCTGCACAGCTTGGGTAGCTGGTCGTATGATGGCGGCAGCTCGGGAGCTTCGAACGATGGATGTGCGGAGCATGATGATGGAGATGGGTATGTGTTAGGGAGAGGAGTGGAGAGGAGCGCTTGCTGCGTCGTTTGTTCGAGGGTTGACCGGGTGTGAGGGTGCTGTGGTGCTTCAATTGCTCGAGAGCGTTGTTTAGATGGGAGTATCAGACGATTCAGATCAAAATCACCTTCCTGCGCTAAGCGAAGTTCCAAAGCGCTGGTTGACCTGGTTCGCTGCTGGCTGGCATCACGTAATCAGCTTGTGGTTGCTTGACATCCAATGAGGGCACTTTGATTTCAAGCTCTCAGGAAGTCTAAAAAGTCGAGTTTCAAGCGTATCATTCATTATTGTTGATTTTTTTTTTCTTTTTTGTCTATTGGCATTCGTTGCAAGATGTATTTCCATTTAGTAGAGCAGTTAGTGTCTACTCAGTTAGTTATAGATAGAATTTTCACAGGTGAAGAGTAAAAGCATCCCGATTCCGGCTCGTGCCGGTTTATCCATGCGGTCTACTCTCACCACTGAGCTTCAGTTCTTACTAGATTGAATACCCTGATATCATTTTCGAGTTTCCTGAGTAGCTGGCTTGGTATCTAAGTTGTAATCTTACCATGATGGCCATGTTGGTTGGCACTGCAAATTCCCAGCTCTTGCTCCTTCCCATAGTACCAGGGATAGATTTCTAAGTCAGCTGGACGACCTAGTGTAACTTTGGCTACACACGAATATGGCGCTTTCATATATAGTCTTCATGGGTATATCAAGACCTTCGTCCAAATATCTCTACAACAGGAAGATTCCATGCTCGAATTTCAAGATTGTAAGGAATTGGCTCCCAAGTATGGGGATACCTATGCTGCAGAGTGAGGTAGGTACTAAAAGAACAATGAACGTTTTCTTACTCACGCCTAGGCAGATATGGAAATAATGTAAAACACCAAGCTATTGATGTTTAGAGGTTTTGAATCTGCACAGGTAGCTAAGGTACTACTTGGGTCCGAGCCCACGTGATTTTGAGTATGGTAAGTCCATGGGGAATGATCAGGTAACTGTATGCCATGAAAAGGATCCTTATCTCATCACTTTACAGCACATTTGTGAAATGAAAAAAGGGGGTATGCATACCACACCTAAGTATCCAAATATAGGAAGCATTGGTGGGTCACGTGTCGATTGAAATCCCTCACTAGTCCATGATTCTGTGACTCTGCCTTGCATCTCTCAACAAAAGAAAGTTTGAAGAGTGGTTCCTCACACAAACAACAATATGATAATATCATCAATGTTGTCCTCCCCCACTGACACCCTCGCAGCGGTATGAAACAAGTTGAGCACATCAGCATTTTTAGCAGTTTTCAATGACATCTCGGCGTGGGCCGTGGGGCATTTGCGTCGTTATCAAGACCGAGCATTGCCCCGAGGACAAGAATAATTATTGATGATTAGATTGAGATATAGATTTGTCACCCCACTACTAGAGAGGTACGAAGTACTTGAAAGTCGAAAGGCGCAACGAATACGATTTGCCATTAACGGGTCAATGAGATGCAACAACCTGGAAGAGAATTTGCTCAAACACGTGTTGGTGGCTAGTGGTCTGAAAGTCTGCCAAATGCTCCGGACACAAATCCGGACACAAATGCGGTAAGAAATCAGCTTTTGTTGCACATTGCGTGAAGCTTGACAGCGGTCCCGGACGGGCCGACTAGGT
>JAJONI010000528.1:0-22379 GCA_022190145.1 Pezicula rhizophila
CTAGTGTCCTAGCAACAATTTTTAGTTCTAATAGGCAAAATTTCGTAGGACCACTTTCAGAAGACGACTTACATTTGGACAAGAGAAACTTCAGCAGATTTAAACACCCTAGTTATGAGTCTGCGGTGTATCTAAACCTTTTTATCCTTAGAGGATAATGTATTAAAGCTTTTCCAGAAGGCAGATAGTTAGATGCAAGAGGTAGAGTTAATAGAAAAGTTTATGTACAGTACATTGTAGTAGCCCAATTTTAGCGGGCTTTTACGCTCACCTCCTTTGTCCCTCCATTCTAAACAACTACTATTTAGCGAGCCTCACAATACACCAAGGAGGAGGAGGGGGAGACTGTTAGCGAGTGAAACAATCTGGTAGGCCATAAAATATCCACGTGTGCCTTAGCTTTTATAAAGGACTAGATTTGTAGCAAACATAACAAGGCAGACAAGGGTTTCAAAATTACTAGTGTTTCAGCTTTAGAGATACCATTACTAAGTGAATACTGTCTATTTATTGTGGCTGACTTTGCATCCACGTCAGAGTGAGGCATTTCTTCGATTGGAGGGTTGAATGCGTTAGGAAATGGACACGCAACTACACCGGAAGCCAACCGAGTACGCCTCGCCTTTCAATCAGGCTGTCTCAAATGACTACAAGACTCCATCCCAGAATTGCGCACTAATCTAGGCACTGACCACATTCTGGACGCATTTTAGCTTGTTTAGCATGCACTTCTAGCCGAGCCCTATTTAGGACACCTGGATGAGAGCAGATGGATCTATGTTCAATTCCATTATGGTCTGGTGAGATAGGAACATTCCTAAAAATGTTACTAGATAGTAAGAATTCGCAGATGATTTGGCTTATAAAAGTCATGTGGCTGCTAAAGGTCGACTTTTTTTTGGATTACTGAACAGGGTTATTCTGGGTTGGCATCATTTGTTGCACAGGAAAGTGATGTTATTTGTGTTCCTTTTGATCATAAATATCCAGTCACCTTAC
Source organism: Pezicula rhizophila (assembly GCA_022190145.1). Lineage (NCBI taxonomy): Eukaryota > Fungi > Ascomycota > Leotiomycetes > Helotiales > Dermateaceae > Pezicula > Pezicula rhizophila. The sequence goes on from JAJONI010000528.1 coordinate 1,000, forward strand.
GTCCGAAAGACGATCATAGTTTCATTCTTAGGGATACTTTTCTCTGAGGAGAAGCTCTTAGTTAAGGAAAGGAAGGAAAATTAAGAGAAAAGGATTTTGTTATACATTGATAGTGTAGGACTATATGGTGTATTCCTGATAGGTATTTTGGTTGAACCTCCTTACGGCTTTGTAAAAGTCTTACTCATTTCTTTGCTCTAGAGAGTTAATAGTCGGAGTTCCATACTCTTGTCATTTAGGCAACACGTAATACAACAAATGGCCATGCCTCGCCTGTTTTCTTAATCCGAGTAATTCACTTGATTAGAGCCTTTTATTATACTAAATCCAATTTGTGGTTACCGATAACAGTATCTTTAAATCTAATAAGGGTCTGATGCATCGCTAATGGCTATTTTCTCTGATCTTTAAATGATAAATCAATAGCAGCTAGTTCTTCCTTTCAAGTTAGCCCCCTAGTTAAATTCTTCGATTTTCTAGCAAGCCACTGCCACTTTCTAAAAGAGAACTATTTTCACACCTGTACTATTGATTCCATCATCACTACTCTTAGAGGAATTTTGTACTAAATCTATAAAAGCACCGAAGCGAGCGTTAAAGAATTAAGCGAGCTGATTTCACTGAGCTACTACAGAGTATTCTAACCATCCCCTACTCCACAACATTTCTTCAACACTTCCTACCTTTTATATATTAAAGTAGTAAAATCTACATGTCGTAACACCACACAAGCCTATTCACCCAAACAAGACAAGCGTCCTGCAAGCCAACCATGCTGACAAGCGTATCACCATCTCAGCCTCAATGCCAACACAGCCTCACAAAATCATGGATCCTATCAATCATAGCCTGCAGCCTAGCCTAGCCATCTCTAGCACACTAATCGGAAGCCTTAAAAGTTCTTTCTTCTCACTATAAAGAATGCACTAGCAGATGGTAAAATAGTTCCTGAACGATCTCAAAAACCTTCATCTCTTATTCAAAAAAAAAAGTTCACGATCACGAAACATATATGGAGGATTAACACAAAAAAACTAAAGTTCTATTTAACTCTGTAATTATTTCTGCTGATAGGAGATTGAGGATGAGCAGTCGGGTTTATTTGGTTTGGGTGGCGTTGGTAAGATTGAGAGAATGACGTGAAGTCTTGCAACAACTGCAACAACAATTTGCCTTTTATAATGCTATAATACCTATTTCGGTAATTTCTAATGTCGGTTATACTAGTACTTCATATATCTCCGCAGCAAACCATATTCTCGAAATACTCAGAGATTACCAGTCTCAACTCTATCAAATAGTCTACTTTAGAAAGATTCTGCATCTTCAACCCAATCCAGCGCACAGTTATTACCAAGCGGCCCCGAAGATCGATGTAGTTACACCTGTAGCTGTATATGCCATCATCCAAGCAAGGTTTCCACCCCAGCATTTCTATCCCACTTAATTGGTACAATGCATATTGAAAGCATAGAAACACCTAATCTACGTTCTCAGTGCAACGAAAAGCATTATAAGAAGCAGAGACAGTTTTTACATGTGGAAGATGCCGTGAAAGTTCACGGTTAATTTGAATCACTTTTAATCTCATGTGCGTCTTTTACTCCTCCGACTTAAATGTAGAAAGGTGGCTAGGAGGTCATAATGAGAAATTATCAGTATAGAATTGACAGCTCGCCACATGCCACGAGCTTCCAAACCGTCGTATATCATCATAATTAAAAAGACGCTCCCAGTAGGGCTTATTATGGCACTATATCAACGTAGACCTCGACTTAATTCTTGTCGAAGAGCGTACGGCTTTCCTTGGTGCGAGCGAAATAAGAGGTAATATAACGAAATGGCGCTGCTGCAAGTGTGTAAAGTATCATAACGTGCTTCTCGATATTGAACAACGCAACCAGTACCCCAGCCAGGTTCGCAATAGTTCGCAAGTTGCCTGGGGCATCCGAGCAACCAAGATTACTTTAGAGAAGAGCGAAATTGCAGTGTATCTGCCGACAGGGTCTCAACTCATCGTCAAGTCTCAACAAAGTGTCCTCTTCCTCCCATCGTTATCATCGTCCGTGTGTATCTGAGCCCTCGGTGGATAGAACTCTATAGTACAATCCATATACTTTGCTCCACTTGGCACACCGAACCTAATAGCTTTGACCTGAAATCGTGAACCTAAATCTCTTCGTCACCATTTTCATGGAATGTGTGCTACCAATTTTACCAATCCTCTTCCATACGCTCGTCAAATCCAGTCAGTTGTGTACAGTAGGCGATCATCTATCCAACCAACCCATGTGTCTCCTGAATCGTTACACACTTTGATAACGTCGACCAAAACTAGAAGAGAGGTCGATTGAGAACTGGTTCTAGTCGCCATTTATTTCCACTGTAGATTTTGACTTCTTCCTTCTAAGCGAAGCATGTTGGGCTCACTGTACGATACGATTTATTACTTCTGACAACTGAGGGGTGAGGTGATTACGTGCCCTGTTGTGACGAAGAATGAATTCGATACTATAAGAGCAGTACAAACAGTACAGTACGGGATGGACCTACGATTTAGCAACCAAAAAACAAACCGTTTCTTATATGCGGAAGTAGATTCTGAGGTCAAATGGAAGGTTCTCATGATGAATTGGAATCTTTGCGCTGTTGTAAAGCTTTCCTTTTTCGATGCCTGGCGTGGTTGATGCCAACCGAGTTTTTGGGTTTCATGGTGTAGGCGCTTCAACATATCAATGTCCTGAACATCAAACCACACGACTCAAGCTACTATTAAGCCATGTCAGGTGTCTTGAAGCCTTCCTACGGGGTGCTAATGATAGACGACAGGACTGAGAGGACCCTGCCACCATCATCTACGCATTTCTTTGCGCGAATTGACCGTATACCTATCCGCGCCGATGTCTAAAGCCCTTGCCATGTTCCATTGCACACTGTCACAACAATGTGCAGTACGGTTTGAAGTATACCTTGGTTTTGGGTGCTTTTAGTCGAGCAGGAGGATATACACTGGACACTCCCCAACAAGAGATTTGGAATAGAGTCGACAAAGTGGAACAGAAGGGCTTTGGTAGCTTCGAAGCTAATCCAGCGTCCTTAGCCGCATCAGCCAAAAAGAACCCGTCGAAAATTCAAACAAAAACCCCGGAGGTTGTAGTAAAGTACCACAACTAGTTTGGGCTTTGCAGACACAAGGACGAGGCACGGCAAATCGATTTATCAACGCATTTTAAGAAAAATCGCCTTTCTACTACAACATGGTTAAATATTTGGATTCTATATCCAACCAGACATCAAACAGAGTTGGCGTATATCCTCCTTGTTAGTGATTATGGTTCTACTCTCCACTCTGATTGAAATTGTCTCATTCTAGCCTACGACGCCATCTATTCTAAGATCTTTTATTCCTTCCTCACTTACCCCTAGGATATCTTTCAGGACCTCATCAGTATGCTGTCCTAGTGTCGGGGGCGGAGTACGGATCCCAGGGGTTGAGTAAGAGTACTTGACAGGTGTATTGATCAGTTTGATCGGCCCACAAGTCGGGTGGTCAACTTCTTTTACCATGCCTCTCGCCCGTACTGCTCCAGTCAGTGGAATTCTTGCTTAGAGAGGAGGCTTCTATTTACCATGGTCGTGATTTAGAGTGTCCATCAGATCGTTCACTTTCGCATATGGCAAGCCGGTACCGTCAAATATCTCAAGCCACTCCTGCGTTGACTTCTTCATCGTCAATTCTTCTATCCAAGGTTCAAGAAGATTGCGATTTGCGACACGTGCTGAGTTGATGGCAAAGCGCTCATCTGTGATCCATTCAGGCTTGCCAAGTCCTTCACAGAGAACCCCAAAGAGACGATCTGTCCCACCGCCGAAGAGGATATCTCCATCGGCTGTTTTGAATGACCTATATGGGACGACAGAAGGATGTGACGTACCCCATCGGCCTGTATCCCTCTTTCCAGATATAAGGCTTCTCATACAGTCAGCTTAGGTCACTAATTTCTTTTCAATATTTGAACGACTTACACAGATTCTGCCATGTTTGAGAGCGTCGCTACTTGGCAATCACTGAGACACACATCCAAGTGTTGTCCTTCTCCAGTCTTTGCGCGCCCTAGTAATGCAGCCATGATACTGTTTGCCGTATAAAGGCCGGTTGTCAGATCAGTAACTGCACAGCCGACCTTCACAGGCGGCCCATCGCGAGTGCCAGTGATATGCATCAGACCCATTTCCCTACAAGATGCCGTTAGTTGATTCTCATTTGGTTCTGCATTTTGGACCCTTACGCTTCAACCATAACGTCGTAACCTGCCCTGTTACTGTAAGGCCCAGTCTGGCCATACCCGGTCACACTGGCATATATCAATTTTGGATTAGTCTTACTTAGCGTTTCATAGTCGAGGCCGTATTTCTTCAGTGTTCCTGGTAGATAGTTCTCCACAAAGATGTCGGCCTTGCAAGCTAACTCTCTTATCAGACTTGCACCTTTCTCGTCCTTGAAGTTGACTCCCATGCTCTTCTTGTTCCGATTAACCTTGAACTATTGTCAGTAAAAGTATTATAGGTAGATGCTTGGGCGCTTTCACCGAGAGGTAGTAAGCACTCTCCCCTGGACCTGAGCTCCCATCAAGATGAGGAGCATATGGTGGACCCCATTGTCTTGTATCATCACCCCTAGTCGGGTGCTCTATCTTCAATATCTCGGCTCTAGGAGCGTGACGGTATTAGCTACATTGTCTATATTTCACAGTAGCGTCTAGATGGACGACATTGGAAGACACCATACCCTAGATCTCCCAGAATCTGTGTGCAATAAGGCTATATCATATTGTGTTACTAACGGAACTGACACGTGATGAATGTTCATAACAGCGACTTGGTGGTACTACATACCCCGGCTAAGACTCTTGACAAGTCTAACACTCTGGTGCCGGAAAGTGGCAGGCGATGAGAGTCTGTGGCGGCTGCAGCCGATGAGAATAGACGTGATTTCTGTCTCGACAACGAGCGGTAAACAACAACACTTCGCAACATCGTACGTTGTTTAAAATCCCATGCCAACTGTTGTGGAAACTAGGACTGTTCACAAACAATAGAGAAGTTTCTCGTTCTCAGTGCTCGCTTTGGAGCTTCTTCTTTCGATGACTTAGCGCATTAGGATATTAGGACGTTAAGGCATTAGCTGTGTATATCCCGAGAGTGTGGGCCTCTCTCTAGGGGCCAGGTTACAGGGCATGGATGAGGAGCTGTCTCCATCTGGGCCCGAGATGCGGGGCATTCTTTTCCGAAATCTTGGATACCTAAGCCCCACATTACAGCGCGGAAACGGTACCTGAGTCCCTAATGCGGGGGGGAGGGGGGGAGGTTGTGGGGGGTGGGACACCGGCTTGACTGCCGAGCATCCACTGTTACAGTACAGTATTACAGGTGTTACCGTATTCCAGTATTCCAGTATACCCTCACTGGTTTGATTTTCTTACACCGCCAAGTTCGCGAGTTTGAAGATCCATACACAACTATTTTGAAAAACAGTGGGGGGGAGGGTAGGGCATTTCTGTTCAGTGGAATAGAGACACACCTACCCCACTACAGCTCAAGACAGCTCAAGACAGCTTAAGCGAGCTTAGAGGAGGTGAGCGTATCGGTACGACAGCAACACCACGACACCGCAACACCAAGACCCCACGCTCCCAGCTCACCTTGATGCGATCCATCTCTACACGGTAATTATTCTATACTTGTTGCGCAGAAAAAAAAAACAACAAACATGAGGCTCGTACGTCTAACTGTCAGCGGTATACGGATACTGAACTCTCAGCGACAGTTCTCCTCGTCAACATCAAGAAGGCAGATAAACAAGCTATGCAGTTCCGCCCAAGATGCAATCAAGGACATGCAAGGCAGCACCACCTTACTTGTAGGAGGATTTGGATTTTCGGGCGTTCCCAGTTCACTCATTAATGCTTTACGAGATCGAACTGACCTGAAGGACTTTACTGTGGTGTCAAATAATGCCGGAATGCCTGGTGTTGGGCTAGGTAAGTACAGTATCCGACCTGTAAAAAGCCCCCCGAGGAGAAATTTTACTGAATATTTTTGGGGGGAGGCGAATAGGGCAGTTACTTGCCACCAAGCAAATTAGCAAGATGGTTGCCTCTTTCATTGGGGAAAACAAGGAGTTTGAGAGGATGTATCTTTCTGGTGAACTCTCGCTCGAACTTACACCCCAAGGGACGATAGCTGAGAAGTGCGCTGCTGGTGCTGCGGGGGTCCCTGCTTTCTACACACCCTGCGCATATGGCACACTTGGTATGATATAAAAATCTTTGTTTGGGTGTTTCTTCATCACCATACCATGTAGATTCCAATCTGATTATTCCGCACAGTCCAAACGGGCGAGCTGCCAGTGAAGTACAACACCGACGGAACTGTAGCCCTAATGTCTAAGCCCAAAGAAACACGCATTTTCAACAATAAATCCTACGTAATGGAGGAAGCCATATTCGGAGACTACGCCTTCGTTCGAGTGCACAAAGCAGACAGGATGGGCAACTGCCAATTCCGCAAAGCACAAAACAACTTCAACGAGGTGATGGGCAAGAATGCAAAAGTGACCTTCATCGAAGCAGATCATATCGTTGAAGTCGGCGAGATAGAACCCGAGGACATTCATATCCAGGGCATTTACGTCAGCAAGGTTATCCAGAGCACAGAAGAGAAGAAGATTGAGAAATTGACGTTCAAGAAGGATCCGAAGAAATCACAGGAAGATGGTAAGTAACCAGAACCCAATCAATGGAAAAAATAAATAAAGGTAAAGACATTTCTAACAAATAATCACCCGTGATTAGCCCTTGGAGCAGCAGCAACAACAACAACCAACCGAGACCGAATCATCAAACGAGCAGCAAAAGAACTCAAAGACGGTATGCACGTCAACCTCGGAATCGGCATGCCTCTCGCAACACCCGCCTTCCTCGACCCGGGCATCGAAGTAATCTTGCAATCTGAAAACGGGATCCTGGGTATGGGAGGATATCCACGACCTGGCGAGGAAGACCCCGATTTGATTAATCCTGGCAAGGAGACCGTGACTCTTAATCAGGGTGCGTCGGTATTTGGGAGCCATGAGAGTTTTGGCATGATTAGAGCGGGTAGGATTGATATTACGATGTTGGGAGCTTTGCAAGTGGGCATGTATGGAGGTGAGATAGATCTACCTATTTACTCCTTACGCTGAGAGTTTGAGAGAGCACCCAACTAATCCGGGTTTAGATCTGGCGAATTTCATGCTCCCCGGTAAAGTCAAAGGGATCGGAGGTGCCATGGATCTCGTTGCTAATCCTACAAAGACGAAAGTCGTCGTGACAATGGTATGTATGGCAATAGACAGTCTAGACAACCTTTCTAGAACTCGACGATCATCAATCAATCAGTATTAACAATTGATATAGGACCATGTGGATAAGAAAGGCAACCCGAAGATTCTCTCACGTACGTCCTATCCTGCGCTTCTCATCACTCACTCACTCTCTTAACTCTCCATGCGTGCGTTATGAACCGGATATTAATTTTCCCACTTAGAATGCACATTCCCACTCACGGGCCAACGCTGCGTCTCAAGAATCATCACGGAACTTGCAGTCTTTGATGTGGATTCTACAGAGGGCCTCACGTTAATAGAGGTTGCGGATGGTGTTGACGTCGAGGAGGTTCGCGCTAAGACGGAGGCGCCGTTTAAAGTTGCTGATGATTTGAAGAAGATGCTATGAAGTGGAGATGAGAGGTTTGGATGATGTGAAGGAAGAGGGTTATGATATCTACGAATTTAGAATGTGAAAATCTAACAAGAGAACATACGAATGATTGATTTAGAAGACTGTTGAATCAGTAAACGGTGTATAATCAGTTTTGTGTGAGTGCCTGTCTGCTGGATTCGACTTTTGATCGGGGGAGTGAGTGATTTGCATCGTTATGGCTGTAAGATAATACTCCAAACAAAATATATGAGTGAATACTAGCCTGTAGCGCAATAATCGCCAGTAGAGAACCAACTGTGGTGAAGAATGGCAACAAAGATATTTATTTATTCTTGGTAGTCTACAAACTCTGCTAGCTACACTGCTGTTCTTGTTTTTTATATCGCCCATGCGTGTACCTACTTCGTAGCCAACTCACTTTTTTTTTCTTCTTTTTTCTTTTTTCTTTCTTTTTTCAATACAAGGCACGAACAATGTTAACAACTAAATTCGCCGTTAGTATGCGCTATACAGCTAATCTTAATCCGTCAAGCACAACGTACCAGTAGCAAAATCTGGATGCTCCCGACCCCCCGCCAGCGCATGTAGAGCAATTTGCTCTTCATGACCAGCTGGAACATTATACTAAAAACAACAACAATAGGTTAGCACATATTCTGACTCTGAATAAAAAGAGCAGGGAAAGAAAGAAAGAAAGTAAAAAGAAAGCAAAATAAAGGAGGGTGGATTACCTGAGATAAGGTCGACTTATGACCAAGCTCCGTAACCAACCGCTCAACAGCCACACTCACAGACCTAGAATCCTCCCCAAAATCGCCCTTACTCTCCAACCCAATATACGGCAAAACCCTAGCGATCTGCTTCGCCTCCTCGGGCCTCGTACCCGCCTTCAACATAATCACAGGCGCTAGGGTCAAACAAGAAGTAATCCCATGAGGAATCGAATACGTAGCTCCCAAAGAATGGCCCATGCTATGACTCAAGCCCACGCCGCCTGTATACAAGAAAGGAAATAGAGAAGCGTAGGCGGCTAGGAAGAGTTTCTGTCTTGCGTTGGCGTCTGTGGGGTCGTTTTTGGAGATTGGGAGGTAGGTGAACAGGTCTCGGATTGCTTCTAGCGCTAGTCGTTTGGTTGGGATTTCGCTTGCTAGGGGGTGGTAGAGGAGTTCTATTGCGTGGTCTAGGGCTCTTATCTATTTTTTATTAGTATTACTAGAACGGATTGTGGATGATGGGGAACGTACTCCTGTGCTCGTCCAGAGAGATGTAGGTGTGTACAAGGCAATGTCTCCATCGTATACAACAACTACGCCGCAGAATTAGCTGTCAGTGCAACAAAAACAAAATTGTTAATTGGAGGAAAGAATGTGCAGGTACTTACCCTTTGGCACGAGTTCCGGATGGCTAACAGCTATCTTCTTCCGTTCTTCCGTCGTAAACCCTGCATTTTGTGTGGTTTCTGCTACGCTGAGTGTAGTAGGGACAGCAATACTTGGTATCCAAATACCTGTCGCTTCATGAATCTGATATGCAATTGCTTTGGCACTGTCGATTGGACTTCCTCCACCAATGGATATAAGGACATCTGCTTGAGCGCTCTTGACCACATCCGTCGCTTCGCGAATTGCTGATATCGGTCTAATAAACAAAATTACAAAAAAAGATCAGCTTAAAGAAGTTCTTGGGATATTTTGGGGGGGGGGGGATCTGTGGGATCTGATTTTAAAAGTTATGAAGGTACTTACGCATGTTGACCGATCTTATTGAATGTTCCAACATGAGAACTACCCAAGATCTTCTCAACATCGGAAATCACAGGCGTTTTGGTGCTCAGTGAGCTGCCGGTGATGATGAAAGCCTTTGAAGCTCCTAGCCTTGAAATAACTTCAGGTAGGGATTTTACAGTACCTATTATATCCCATCAGAAAGAAAGACAAAAATATAGATTCCTCCATCCTCCTCAGATTTTCCGTCCTCGTACCTCTACCGTAAATCATCGACTTGACAGGTGAAGCAACATAATGGCCCTGGAGACTACTGTCAACCTGAACGTCGTTTGTCCCTGGTAAAGCCATGGCTGTAACAATTGATCAATCAAGATTACAATTAATATTCGAATCAAAGATACTTCTTTCGAGAGGGTTTCTTGATCAACCCCAGAATTTCTACTGTATGGTGATAGATTAGATAGATCAGATGTCGTTCGGAGAAGTTTGTGGGGCAAAATCAATAGTGCAATGACAGATGCAAAGAATGGAATGCCAAAAGCATAAAAGCCCCACATGCATACCAACTAACTCGTACTAGAACAGTACAGGACGTACGTAGCCTTGCATGTCTCCTCCTCTGCACGAGGCTGGCTAATTAGCTACCGTATGGAATGAATGACTTGTGACTTGCGATCCTGAGATTTTTCTTTTCCAACTTTGGCTGGTGCACCCTTCTTCGTAGTAATCGTGTATCCTCAATTCAGGTCTCACAAAAGATGTTTCTTTTTCTGCCAAAAAGAATTCATTCGTATTCCAATATGGCAACCCTTCGTACAGCAGCTCGGAAGCTTTCTCAAAGGACGGCAAATGATGTTGTCTTGTTGTCAGCAGTTCGTAGTCCCATAACACGCGCTTTTAAAGGTGGCTTTTGTGAGGCCTATCCAGAGGATATTCTTGAACCTGTATGTTATTTATTATTCTCTTTAATGCACCCACCTATTTTCGACATCAGAGTAATTAAGTATGGAGATAGATCATGCAAGCCGCTGTTTCAAGAGCTGGGGTTAAACCAAAAGATGTTAATGACGTTCTCATTGGAAATGTACTTGCCGAGTTAGGTTTTGCAAAGACGGGTAGAATGGCTCTTAAGTATGTAAATTTTGTTTTGTTGTGAAGGGCCCGGCTTTGAATTTTTGTGACTGATGGGTTGTCATTTAGTAATGCTGGATTCCCAAATTCGACTACTTTCCATACTGTTAATCGTCAGTGTTCCAGTAGTCTTCAGGCTATCACTCATATTTCGCATGCTATTATGGTTGGTCAGATTGATGTAGGAATGGGCGGTGGTGTTGAGAGTATGTATGTATAATTTCCATACTTTTATTTCCACATTTTTTCCCCACAAACTTGAGATAACCCTTCTTGTGAAAGGCAAAGCTTGAGAGCTTCTTTTTGACTAGCCTTGAACTTCTTTTAACCGGATAAAAAAAATACTAACCCAAGAGCTTTCAGGTCCCGAAACTATGCATCCAGAGGAATCCCACAAGACGTATCACCCCGGCTTAGGAAATCTGCAGTCAAAGACGCTAGAGACTGCTTAATGCCAATGGGTATAACTTCCGAAAACGTTGCCGAGCGATACGGCATCACTCGTAAAGCACAAGACGAGTTTGCAGTTGAAAGTCATCGCCGAGCAGCAGAAGCTCAAGCAAAGGGCTACTTCGACCGTGAAATTGTGCCGGTGACGATCACCACAATCTCAGAGACAGGAGAAGAAACATCCAAAGAAGTCGTGCGTGATGATGGAATCAGAAACGGGTTAACTTTCGAGAAACTCTCTTCTCTAAAACCTGTTTTTAAGAGTGATGGCACTAGCACTGCTGGAAATTCGTAAGTTCAAACTTTCTTCAAATCCACACAAACCAGTTTAGTTGACAGTAGAAAGATGCCAAGTATCAGACGGAGCTGCTGCTGTAATCCTGGCCCGTCGTTCATGGGCAGAAGCCAATGGTCACAAACCCATCGGAAGATTCGTCGGAACACAAGTCGCAGGTTGCAATCCAGACGAGATGGGAATTTCGCCTATCTTCGCAATCCCAGCTTTATGCAAATATACTGGGATATCACTGAGTGACGTTGATCTCTTTGAACTCAACGAGGCTTTTGCTAGTCAGACAATTTATTGTATAGAGAAGCTGGGTCTAGATGCAGCCAAGGTTAATCCAAAGGGTGGAGCTATTGCACTTGGACATCCCACGGCAGCTACGGGAGCGAGACAAACGGCGACTTTGTTTGCTGAGTTGGCGAGGACGGATAAGGAGGTTGGGATTGTTAGTATGTGTGCTTCGACGGGTTTGGGGGTTGCTTCTCTATTTGTAAGGGAGTAAAGAGTTGATAGAAAGCAGTAACTCGGATCCGGGATATAGTAATAGTCACTGTAGACTCCAATATCTGTCCAAGCTTCACCTCGCTAAGCTACTTATTTCCTTCCCGTTGACAGTGAGACCTTGGAATAAATTTGACTTGGATGTGAAGCATATTTAGGAAAAAGGAACGTAAATGTAAAGTTTCAAGCTGAGGAGCAACTCAGTCACTGTGATGACAAGTTTAGATAGCTGATGGGGGAGTGTGAATATCTCGTGTCTCGATACAAAGACCAATCACTAATTATTCTAGACACACCTCTCTTGTTTATTTAAACACACCGTGGGGCATAAGCTATGATGATACTCCCACTCTTCCTCTCTTCAAGCATGTGGGGTGGTGGGCAAACGACTGCATGAGCTGCGAGAGAAAAAAATGGTGGCAGAACAAACAAACCACCTACTTGCTAGGAGAAACAACAGCAAAGAAATAGCTTCCATCCTTAGACTTAGATTGCGATATCCTTCTTCTATCCATTGGGACATGTCTTTCCTGCGTCTAGGCACTTCTATCATTCGAGCGCAGATCCTCCGGCGGCCGCTGAGCAAGTACACGGTCAAAAGCTTTTCTCGAAATATGGGTTCCGTTAGTGCTATTGACTCGAGTATTTTCCGATCACTTTTTGGAACCGATGAGATCAGAAAGGTAGGTAAGAGACATAGAACGAAAGAAAGAAAGAAACAGCTACTCCAATTGGTTTTCCTGCAACTAAGCATCTTTGCATAGGTGTTTACCGATTCTGCATACATCAATCGATGTATTGACACCGAGACGGCTCTGGCTCGAGCCCAGTCTTCGTGTAAAGTAATTCCAGAGCACATTGGGAGTGCAATTACCAGCTCAGCAAAGGGAGATAAATTAGACATTGAAAAACTTCGAAATGAGACAGAAATTGTTGGATACCCCATCCTGCCGCTCGTCACCCAACTCGCAGCGATGTGTGATGAAGAAGCCGGTCGCTATGTTCACTGGGGAGCAACAACGCAAGATATCATGGATACGGCCAGCATGTTACAAATCAAAACCGGTTTGGAAATTGTTGAAAGACTTCTTGGTGATGTCTGTCGCAGTCTGGAGGCATTGGCAGAGAAGCATAAAAATACACCGATGGCTGGTAGAACACATCTTCAGCACGCCTTGCCCGTGACATTTGGTTATAAATGTGCAGTTTGGCTGTCGAGTTTACAGCGTCATCAGGAACGACTTCGTCAATTACGACCCCGAGCTCTGTTGGTACAATATGGAGGCGCTGCTGGAACGCTGGCTTCTTTGGGGGGTGGTGATGATGGACTCCGGGTTCGAAGTGCAATGGCGAAGGAATTGGGTCTTGAGAATCCCTCAATAACGTGGCATGTTGCTAGGGATGGTATTGCGGAGATAATGAACTTTCTGGGACTTATTGGAGGGTCGCTTGGGAAGATTGCTCTTGATCTCATTATCATGTCTTCGAATGAGCTTGGTGAGGTATCGGAACCATTTGTTCCACATCGTGGAGCTTCTTCCACTATGCCCCAGGTACGTGTCCATGAATTCAAGTTTCCATTAGTATCTTGGACTGCGAGGAATGCTATAGTTTCAGGGAATTGGTTCTTACTCCATTCAATGAAAAAATCTAACAACTAACTCCTCGGACTACACAGAAACGAAATCCAATCTCAAGCGAAGTAATCCTAGCAGCATCCAAAATTCTCCGCTCAAACGCCAGTCTAGTCCTCGACGGAATGGTCTCTGACTTTGAACGAGCATCCGGACCCTGGCACCTGGAATGGGTAGCCATACCAGAAAGTTTCGTAATAGCAGTAGGAGCACTCCATCAAGCCGACTTCGCACTCTCGGGTCTTGTAGTAAACACAGATCAAATGGCGAAGAACCTTCATTCTACAAAAGGCTTGATCGTTGGTGAGGCGGTCATGATGGGTTTAGCACCGTTTTTAGGAAGAGGGAAAGCTCATGATGTTGTTTATGAGGCTTGCAAGGAGGCCATTGAGGGGAAATCTACGTTGTTTGAGTGCTTGGTTACGAAAGGGGAGGTTACGGCTGAGTTGAGTGAGGAGAAGTTGAAGGCGCTGTGTGATCCTGTGAATTATTTGGGGTCTTCTATGCAGATGGTTGATGACGTTTTAGCACTCAGGAATTGAAGTTGCTGCTAAGTCAAACGATAACCAATTCGGACTTTGACGAGAGAGAAGCACGATTTTACAAACCTGAAAACTTAAGGTCTTCCATAAGTTTGCAAATAACAGGTTATTGCTCTGCTAAAAGTCGAGTCATAGGGAGTTCTCAAAAATATGTTCAACAAGCATACATTTGCATGTAAACACCAAAAGACGCCCAAAATTCCCAACAGCACTCATCTTATGACAGTCTCATAACACCAACGTCTACAAAAACCTTTCTTTTATCAAACTTCGTCAAAAACTAACTCACAGCAAAAAAAAGTCCACAAATTTCAATCCTCAAGAATAACCACCCATAAATCACCAATCGCAAAATAATCATCTTCACAAGTTAACATCAGAATCACAACTCTCTCCTCTAAGCGAGATACCAACTCCAAATCAAAACCTTAGCGAGGCTCGCTCAATCTATCCATCCATTTACCAAACCTCCAAACTCTTGATTACCGTAGCATAACCAACCTCCCTCCAAAAATGAAAAACCCACAAAGCACCACAACTCAAAAACTCCACCTAGAAATCAGCACAGTAAAACAACCCAAGCACCTACCTCCCACAGACGCTACAGCCATCTGTCTCGGATCCTCGGTGCTACTCACCATACCTCCTAGCGGATATAACCCTTCATACAAAAGCGGGGCGTGGGAACCCTACATACGGCTTTCGTACATCTGTCTGGGTTAATGCTTGATACTTGTAAAGGAAAGTACCGTGTACCACATACCTTCTGTAACCAAAAAACAAAAACAAAAAACTTACAAACATCACATTCGTACAACCCACTCCACTACTATACTGAAATGCTGTACTTATCAAAAATCCCATCAATCAACGAATCGAACGAACAAGGTTACAAAGTTTCGGGAGCTTGGCCGCCGTCCTCGGGGCTCAACTTTCGTACAGAACATTAAGTACAGTACCTACAGTACTAGACACCAGGTGGGGCATCCATCCCCAATAAAAACAGAGAAACAAAGAAGAAACAAAGAAACAAATCGTAATCGTAATCGCAACGTTATATTTCAAAATAAGAAATCTTTTATAAATTAAAACGAAGCAATTACGAAGCAGCAGCCAACCGCCGAGGCATAAAATCTCGAAATGCTTCTGATCCTAGCCACATCTTCCTCCCCGCACAGATCTTCTAGAACAACGGATGTGGTGAGCTGATCCATACAGGTAACTGGGACCAAAAACCCCACAATCGTCCTTTTCCCGTCGCCCCACCCACCTTATGGGTTGGTTGGTGGTCATGGATGATGGACTTTGTTTGGCTTTGGGGTACGAGGAGTAGTCAGATTGATAGATATATGGGTTATCTCTGAATATGAGACTATCCTCTACTTTTACCTAAGTAATTTTACCAAAAGTCCCAAAAGTCCAAAAATAAAACCAACAAAAAAAACACAATCCAAGAAACGAAAAGCTGTTTCAACAAAAGCAAAGAATAAAAACATCTTTGTATCTTTTGGAGGAACAAATCCAGGCTTCAAACTTCTTCAATCAATTCAATTTCCTCTCTTCCAACTTTTCCCCTCCAAAAAATTCACGCAAAATAAAAACAACAAAAGCAACAACTCCCTCCCCAAAAAATAAAAAATATGGGCGAATACGTAATCGTCCCCCGAAAACCAGCAACAGATCCCCAAAAGATCTTCCACTACACAGATCTCCAACGATCCAAACCAACACGAGAGAACGATCCATACGAGTACCTCCAAGGATGGGGCAACCGTCATCAATCAGAAGTGATCCCCGGTACACTCCCAGCAGGACAGAATGTAAGATTTTTTTTGCCTCTCGAATCAAATCAATCCCCCCTCCCCTTTCTCTTCCCCCGTTCTTATCAATATCTCCAAACTCCTCTGCCTCCAGCAAGAAAGAAGAAAAGAAGACGAGAAGAAAAAAAGTAGTCCAGCTTAACTAACTCTCCCTGAAAAAAATAAATAGAATCCTCAAGAAGTCCGCTTCGGTCTCTACACGGAAGGAATCACTTACTCCGCATTCGCAGCACCTCGCCATGCAAATATGAGTACATACATGTACAGAGCACGACCAGCTGCTGCACACAGTAAGTCTTTATTTAGGCCTCTCCCCCCTCCCCCCCTTTTCCCAAAAAAACTAACACTCCACCTCCCTTCCCCCCCAAAGACGGCTACCACCCCATCACCCACCAATCCGACATAGAAAACTGTTTCCTCTCCTGCAACCCAAAAGTGCAAACCCTCCCAGAGCAAGCAGAATGGAAGCCCTTCCCGCTGCCCCCATCCGATCAGAAAATCGACTTCGTAGATGGATTGCACACGCTGGCCGGTAGTGGAGATCCCAACATCCGAGAAGGAATAGCCTTGTACGTCTACACGATAAACAGCTCCATGACCCAACGCGCCTTCTGTAACAACGACGGAGATTTCCTCCTCTGTGCCCAGGAAGGAAGTTTGGATATTCAGACCGAGTTTGGGATGTTGTATCTTCAGCCTGGAGAGATCTTTGTGGTGCAGAGGGGGGTGAGGTTTAGTGTTAGGCTTGCTGAGGGTACTAAGGCTGCAAGGGGTTATATTACAGAGGTTTGGGGTTCTATGTGGGAACTTCCTGATTTGGGGCCTATTGGTGGTCATGGTCTTGCTAATCCGAGGGACTTCCTTTACCCGATGGCTCATATCGATGATGATTTGCACGTCGACTTTTCGATCATCAATAAGACCAACGGGAAGCTTATTGCAATCAAGCAAGATCACAGTCCCTACGATATTCTTGCCTGGCATGGAAATGTGGTCCCTTACAAGGTATGTAATTACACTCCAGGTGGATAGACTGGCGAGCTGACTTTTATAACCTACAGTACGACTTAACAAAGTTCTCTTCTCAAAACTCCACATCAATCGATCACACGGATCCTTCCATCAACACGGTTCTCACTGCCAAATCTCGCGATCCCAACACACCGCTTGCAGATTTCCTTTGGTTTGGCCCACGTTACGATGTCGCTCAAAACACCTTCAGACTTCCATATTTCCATCGAAATTCTGCTTCTGAATTCCTTGCCTGCTTGTATGGTAATGGTCTCGGCCGCTCTGACGACTTCAAACCCGGTGGTGGAAGCTTTGAGGGAGGTCATACGCCACATGGCGGCTTCTCAGACGGTTACGTTCTTGAGATGCAAATTCAAGAGAACCAAGCGAGAAAGATCCTCGAGAGTACGTACGATAAGTTCCTTTTTTCACCTTAATTTTGAGCTAGTCGTCAGAGCCAGGTCCTTTGTTACATTGAATGGAAAACACTAACGGGTAATATAGACCAAATGACCATCATGGTGGAAAGTAGCCGGACTTTCCTCTTTACTGAATACGCTCGTGAAGGCTGTGGAACAATGTCCGAACATGGGACTGACCCTAAAGTTTGGGACAGGCTTCCAGACAGGTTCTCTGCGTCGGAAGGGATCAAAGAGCTCCTTCAGAAGGTAAAAGACGAGAAGGCGGCAGAACGGAAGCGGCTTGATTTTTACCATAATCCTAATATCGGCCGCGTGTCTCATTGATTATTTGACTTTTTGTACTTTACTCCAGTTTTGAGTTCGCCCGTCATGATAACATAATTTGAACCTGAAATGTGAAGTCTTATTATTGTCCCGACATGTCAACATCAACTAAGGCGTCCGACATAATCCGAAGGACTCTTGAATATTGGTTGACTTTTACTCGCCATCTTCCTATGTCCTCCAGCAGTCGTGCGTAATCAAGCAGGATCCGTCGTGCTGAATTGTAACCAGGATCATGGACGACGCCATTGAATCTGACTTTGCCTCCAGCTCTGATAAAGTTGACTGCGGCATCGTCGACATTTCCGTGTTGTACGGAAGTCAAGCCCTCGCTGCCTATCACTTCCCAGTCGACCTCATCGGTTAAATCGAATCCGGAATTAGTATGCACAGTGTCCTCGACTCTCGTGGGAGACATGAATACGTAAAGGCCCAGGATTAAAGCAGCTATGAATAATCCGCTCGAAGCATGGAATGGATCTCCATCCGAGGCTCTGCGATTCGACATCAATCTAAAACTTTGTCCAGAATGTAAACATGCTCTTCGAGCTGCTGCAGTCGTGGTCCAAATTGCTATATCGTCCAAAGCCTGTCTTGCCGACTCTGCGCCGGCGCATCCGGCCCCAAGTTCGAAAAGCCGAAGATCAGCAAGCAACATTGTGTTTATATTGTGCCATAGAGTCATGCAATTCGGGTTCATATTGCAGAGCATCGGACCGTATGTGTGTATGACTTCAAAAATAATATTAGCTACAATATACAAAAGTACCGTGCGGGAACTTACGTTGAACGACTAAAGGCTGCGTGAGCTTAGCCCGGGCATCCATCTCATATATTTTCCAGGGCACAAAACATTGATTGACTGCTCGCCGTGAAGTACCGGACAGGAGCCGGTGAAAACTCTCCGAGACCCGCAGGCGAATTATACAGAGTATTCCGGTCATACCAAGGACATCCAAAGGCCTACCAAGGTCTGGAAGACTCAGCTTGTCCAAGGTCAAAACGACATTCGGCATGCACATGGGGAAACCCCTTGTAATGAGTTGGTTCCATTTCGTACTCGATGTCGCTTGGAAAAGAGCAGGATCACAGGGTAAGATGAACTGTAGACCATCGAGACGTAGAGCAGGTGACGTATGAGATGATGCTGAATACCAAGTATCGACCATAGTCAGGCAAATGATCAATCTAGAAATAATCAGTAGCCTTACTAGAAGAATAGAAGAGAAAACACACCGTTTTGCTGACTCAACTCTGCTCCAAGCTTTCCACTTAGCATCAAGATCTAGTATATTATCAAACACTATCTTCTCTAGTGGTTGAATTTCACTAGAGCTTAAAAGTCCATGCTGCTGAGCAGTAGCAATCACATTGGTATAAAGCAGCTGCTGAGCTTGATGTTTCTCGTCCCCGGTTATCTCAGACAAATTTAGCATCAAGATAGCACTGGCTAAGCTTGACATCTGGTCGATGCGCGCTTCTTCAGAACGAGGCGGCGAAACTAATTCGTTGCACACTTTTTCTAGCGTTTTCGGAAATGCGGTTCGCACAAAGGCTCGCGCTGCCTTAGTTTCAAGGACAGTAAGACCAATCAAACACATCACGAGAAGCATAGAAGTAGGTGCAGTCTTTGGTGCGAATGTCGGAACGTGAATAAACGGCATCAGCGGGTGAAATTGACGGAAGTAAAGGTCTAACCCTATGTCAAATATTTCGGCTGGTGGGAAACTTGCAGGATTGGGAACTGTGGTTGGGGCAACATCTGTATGCACAGTTGAAGCTCTTCCAGACGATGGCGTAAGACCTTCGGGAGATTGAAAAGTGTCGGAGGTTCGATCGATGTTCGTATTATCGGAGGTGACAAAAATGGCTTGCAAACGATCTCTGCAATCGTCATCTAGGCCCCAACGAGAACCACACTGAGGATTCTGCTCAACTGTCTCTGTTTTGAGATTGGCTGTCGAGAACAAGTTGTCTTCGGCCTTTGAAATGCAGTTCCGCCATAATGTAAGCATCAGACGTTGCTGCCCATAGATGCTTGATCTGTTCGGCCAACAGCGCTCTACTTTTGCGAACCTTTCAGTAGGAATTATCGCGCTCGGTGAAGGAGAGCCAGGCGCTCTAGCTGCTTGTTGGCTGTACGATGCTGCTGGCGATGGATTCACACTTTGCTGGTGAAATATCCCTGCTGCGCTGCCGAAATCTTGCAACATGTCCGATTGCATCTGAGACTCCATATCAAATTGATCAAACCAAGTCTGTAGCTCATGTGGCATCATATCAGACCTATCCTGAGCAATTCCACTCATGCCTGGTGACATGTGCATCTGCATTGTGCTCTGCCTGCTAAAGTTCATATGATTACCAAGATCAAAACGTGATGCAGAATTTGAAGGTGTGTTTAAAGGCTTTGGGCTTGAGTTACTGAATTTAAGTGGGTGATTGTGCTGAGAATGTGAGACAGAAGCCATACGTTGCGGTTCGTAGTTAGAACTGGATACATCAAAGTTCCAGTCCTGGATTTCACCAGGATGTAGCATAGGTGTCCTCGCTGCGTCGGTCATACTTGCATCCATTGACGCTCTTCCAGCATTCTGTTGGGAAGCAAGTAGGGCAAGATGATCGAGACCAGATGCCATGGGATGTGAAGACCGGCGATCAAGATAGCCTTCAAGGGAAGGCTGCAAGGATGGATCAATGACAGACTGTGGGGTAAAGCTCTCGCTCTGAATATGTGCTGCTGACGGGTCTACGGATGGCGACTCCATGATCTGTCCTTGGGTGCCATCCACAGCATCTACTGCTGGGGCATTTTCTCCATCTCCTGAGCTTTGAGGGTGATTCTTCAAATGCCTGATTAAAACATCGCTGCAGGGAAAGGTTAGTAACTATCCACACAGCAATCAGTCCCCGTCCTGGGAGAAAAAAAAGGTTTTACCTTCTAGAGAAGCTCTTTTGACACTGTGAACAGCGATATGGACGCTCTCCCGTGTCTAGATTCCATTTTTTAGCAACAAAATATTTGTTCAAAGGCAACTATGGTAAGTACATACGTGATCGCTGATGACGCTTCAAATGTTCAGCCTTCGAGAACCTCCGGTCGCAGTAGAGGCATTTCTTTGGCAGCATACTCCGGAGGTTAGGTAAAGGGCTAGCTAGCTCTTTGGCGGCGGTAGCTCAAGCAAGGCTCAAGCTACAACAAATTGGTGGTGCTTTGCTGTGAAGAGGCAAAGTAGGTAGAAGATTCCAGAAGAATATGTAACAGCGCATGGGGTAAGAAGTATTCAGAATCCAAGCGCGACATGACCCGGCTTCACGATGGGATGCACTAGATGGCTGTCGTTGCGAATTGGAAATGGCAAATAGTAGTAAAATGCGGGGGGTCAGGAAAGAGAAGTGAGGTCCGACAGGCCTTGTTCGCTTTGGGTATCTCGGGACTAAGGTTCTTCCTTCCAGGCCCCTGGAAGGCTGGCAGGCTGGCAGACCCGAGAAGCCCGTAAGAACGGGCTGTTGATACGTGTACAAGGCTCGAAACCCTACCTGCACAGGGCTTTTCCGTTTCTAGCCTACCGCCGCCCTCTTACTGTACTTTATAAAGCCTAGACACCGACTCGTAAATGTCTTACTAAATATCATTTCTAGTGTCGGACGTAAAATGTCTAAAAATACAAGGAGAGAATAACTTTACGATATAAATTTAGTAATGGAACATATGTTTATATGTTTAATAAAAAGGAAGGACTCAATAGAATAAGTCAAAAAACAAACA
>JAJONI010000529.1:0-22374 GCA_022190145.1 Pezicula rhizophila
GGCATAATGGTAAAAGTCACCCCATCTCTTGCCTCTTCATTCTATCAAGTCTACACAACCTCTTAAACAACTCTCTTCTATAACTTATAACAAGCTAGGGGGTCTCATCTCATTGTAGATGCTTACCCGTATCATAACAGTGCAATGAAAACCCCCAAATGTAGTAGTAGTACAGTAGAAGGTAAAGATTCTAGGTCATTCAAACCACCTTGATTACCTGACTCTTCTCATCTACACACATTAATAGCAAGAGTAGCTCTGTGCCACCGACCGGTTCATGGATTGCTTGGCTTCATAATGGCTATCTTGTTGAATCGAGCTGAATTATTTATGTGACCTATCTAAGTGAGTGAGTAATTGAAATTAAGTGACCTTTGCATTTTGGCTAAACTCGGGAATTGCAGTAAGAATTTTTGAGCTCGTCGCCACCGCTACATTTCCTAGCTTTGATGCATATCGGTGAAATATAAAAAAGCTTTCCGATGATTATACGCTGAGTACATGCACACATTCTGGTCAAGTCATTTAGTGACTAGAGGCCATTGTAAAAAGCGATTGGCTCATCGCCTGTCATTACTTTGAATTGCACATAGCAAGAGAGCTAGATACATTCTGCATTTGTTCCACCTTTATTCAGTCCTTCATTCCTTTCACACCTTGCTCGCCAGTAATCCATGGAAAAGTTACGCATTCTAAGAATAGAGAAAGTTGGTACAAAAATTGGTGCAAAATGAATTCATCAACGCCAAACGCCAACGCTTAATATGGTGGCGAGCTCCCAGGATTATTATAGTTGTAATCATACAGAAGTTTTTATCAGAAAACTTGTAATCCGAATTTTTGCTTGGTGTTAGTGTTTAGTACAAGGGTTGGTCCAGAGATGCCTGAGCGTAAGGCTTAGGCCTGGCGACGGCCTCGACGAGGTTTGGGAGCCGGAGCGGCAGTTGATGTGGTACCTGGCGCGGAACTGTCGGGTTAAATTAGTTAAGTTACCGAGTCTTAGAAATTTGACCTACATCTTTCTAGCCGCTTTCCCTTTGGAAGCTTTGGGGGCCGGAATGGAGTTAATAAGACTTGACTGCGTTAGGAAGAATCACAATGAAGAGAAGGGCTAACGCACTCGTCGGTATCACTATCAACAGCGGTCTCGGCAGTCGGATCAGACTTTCGAGCTTTGGCAAGGGGAATGTTTGGTGGTGATGATCGGATGTTCGTGCCAGCAGTTGTAGATGATGGAGCGTCTGCCATAGCTCTATCTTCAAAGTCTTCGTTCTTGATGCGTTTGGAATCCTTGTCCTCCTCCTTCTTGGCTTTGACAGGAGAAGACAGTTCAGCTTCAGCTTCATTTTCTTCTAGTCGAGCGATAAGCTCTGACTTCTTGCCAGACTTTGGTAGTTTGCGCTTTCCGAGTTCTTCTTTCAATTCTGAGACAGATAACTTGCTCCAATTATTGCCTAGACTCATCGTCAGTACCCTCTTATTTAGTGTACCTAAGCCAATGACTGAGAGGCTTCGCACTATGAATGCTTTCTCTCCAGCTACTGGCTTAGATTGGGTTTCACAGTTTGATTCTTACCAATTGGTGCGGTTGGGGAATCAATGCTCTCTTCTTTCTTTACGCGAGATTTGTTGGCTGGCAACTCTGCCTCGGACTCCTCTTCCTCCTTCATCGATTTCTTAGCTCGAGACTTTTTAGCTGGTTTAGCTTCGACAAGACCTATGTTAGCCGTTATTTCAATAAATGCATTAAGTAATACAACGAATATTCTCTTACCATCTTCTTCTTCTTTTTCCTCCTTTTTAGCCTTTGTGGCTAGCTTCTTCTTGGCAGGTTTTTCGGTCTTGAAATCTTCCTCTTCATCATCCGAGTCCTCTTTCTTGGCCCGCTTCTTTGATGCGGCTTTCTTCTTGGGAGCAGGGCCATCACTGGATGATCGGAGGGCCTCGTTTTCAGCCTTCTGTTCGTTGACCTGTGCTTGCAAGTCTTCGATCTCCCTTTTTTGGGCAATCTTGTCTGCTCGTGCCTTCTTCTTCGATTCAGCAGTACGAGTACCCTTTTCACCAAGCTTGTTCATCTCAGGGTCCTAACAAAGTTAGTAATTCTGAAGCAATGAAATGTTTCCAACCGCGTCAATGTGACAATACAGCCTCATAAACGAGAGCCGTGGTACTCCTAGTCACGTCGCCAGGAGTGCTGGAGTGACTGCATTGAATTTTCTGCATGGATGGATGAATACTTACTCCATTCCAGTCTTCAGGGTCGATAAAGCCCTGGGTAATCACGCGCTTGACCTTCTCTTGCAAATCCGGATGTTTGTCCAGGCTATTCTTCTCCTCACCATAGAGTCCATCGAGATAATCCCATCTATAGACTCCAGATCCTTCGTTATCCTCGCCCTCAAGATTCTTTCGGATGTTCTCAATAATCTTGCCCGAAACGCAGCCCCAATGCCTCCATTGCCAACTGCCATTGCCATGGATTTCAACCCAAGTGCCAAGACGCAGCTCATCCTTTTCAATCTTGATCTTAGCATTCTTGCATTCTGTATTTTTGCAGGTAGCTCTCGCACTGAGCGCCGTCTCTATGCACAACATCAGCATTGAATTCGAGGTGATTTGGGTGATGGTTCAACGCGTTTGATATTGGCATTGGCCGATGATGTCACGTGTGGTCGGGAGCACCAAATCCCTGTGTTGGAAGAGAAGAGCATTGGGGAGGACTTACCAACACGGTATGACATTCTCACTTAAATATCTCCTTGATATCAACAGTTATTCGTCGTGAAATCTTCAAGTGTGGTTAAAATTATGCGAAAAGGCTAATCGTGGAGTCGCGAGAGATGATGGTATGAAGTACGTGACGAAAGACCACCCACGCGACTCTGAGTTAGATGAGAAGATTTCGAATCTCAATTAAAGAAATAGTTCCGTAAGTGAGTGGTTCGAAAGTATGCGCTCCTGGAATCTTGAAGTCGTCCTTGAGAGCAAAGAGATGGTGGTTGTCGCACCAGGAGGAGGTTGTAGAGAGTTGGAGACGGGAAGCGTTGAGGACGTTGGCAGTCGCGACACATATTTAGCGAATCCAGGATTTGTAAAAGCGGCACGCGGATATTGAGAAAAGAAGAAATCACAATTTCTTTTTCGAATAAGGTACCCTAAGTATAGAAATTCTATTCTCAACTCCATCTAGAACTTATTGAATACTCCTTTGATATTCAATTTGAGGTAGCCGGCTTAGGCAGTGTGAGACCTTACACACACATGTCTTCAAAACACCACAGTACAATTCATCTAAAACATTTCATACTCATAACTAAAATATCAAAAGCATCTGAGTAAAACAGACTCAAGCATACACTACTAGTACTAAGACAAAGAGAGTTCTGTATAGTTTTCACAACACCAACTTTCTAAAACTATCAGGAGGTCAATAAGCCAACCTTAGAATACTGTAATAATCCTTCCTCGATAGGAATTATACTCTGTGTTGGTATGCTTTGGCCAAACAAAAGAAGTCATACAAAAATGCACATTGGCGTGCTACTTCAACACTTGCCATTAATCCGTCTGCAATGAAAGCTAAGTCTTGTACCACAAGCAGGCACACTCCGTCCTAAGTTGTATCTGCTTGCGGAAGGGTCAATGGTATCCCTAAGACTGTTCACCATTGCATATGGTAATTTGATGTCTCTCTAAGGTTGAGACTCCTGGTTCCCGGCATGGTTTTTGCGTGCAGCCTCTGCCTGTCCCTCAAGGAACTTTCTCAGATTCTCTTCCTTCTCCTTCGTCGACCATGTATAAGTTTGGCAAAAACCTCCATGATTTTTATAGTCTTTATCGGATGAACAACCACGCTTTTTGAGTGTGATATCATGGGAAGTTTGGGTTTGATGCTTGCGAGCCGCTTCCTCCTGCCCTTCAAGGAATTTTCTTAAGTTCTCGGCTTTCTCTTCTGCTGACCATGAGTAGGTTTGACAGAATCCTCCGTGTTTATTATAGTCTTTGTCGGATGAACAGCTACGTGTGTCAAGTGTGGTGGTTTGTGGCGTTTTGATGTTGGGTGCTTCGGTAGAAAGAGAGGTGAGAAACAACAAAAGTACCAAGACACTAACGACTCCGGAAAGTAAGTTCTTCATGATGAAAATTGATAAGAGCGAAGATTAAACTGATGGGAGTATTAAATGTGACTGATTGGAAGTTATTGGGGTATAAAGACTATTCCGGTGGGAAATTGTTTGTGAAGTTGGTTGGAGAGAAATTGGAGATGATGAAAGGCTGACTTCTTTATAATGGTATTACATTGCATAATAGACTGACTTGCAAAATTGACTCGCTTGACTAAGTAGACTGACTCCTTGAGCAGAGGAACCGGCTAAGTGTAGCTCCCGACGGGGACCAAGCTAATATGAACAATGGCTTTCCAACGACTGCATAGTAACAAATATTTTGAATGATAGGTAGGGTTAGAAAGCCTCAAGCGTTGGGGGCACAGCACTAGGTGACACGAATTTGGTCTCCGGATGCTTCACTCATTGCCATGTACTAGCTACTTACTGGAATAGCATTACTAGCACTACTAGTATCATGCCAGCAACGCAGCACGCAATTAGCTAGAAACCAACCTCTATGACCGAAATTAATGTACCCAGGAGAGAAAGAGAAAGAAAAAGTACTTCTCATTTACCAAAAGAGACCCCCAAAGGACAAGCACAAGCCCCGTAACCACAACACACTTGATAGCCCCCACAAAATCAACTCCCAAAAATACAACGCCTTCTTTCCAGAGTAATTAAGGAAGAAGTAGCAAAGGAAAAGAAAAAGAAAAAGAAATGAGAGTGTTCGTTATAGCATTGGAACCTATGATAGTGGGGGAGTTCAGAGCTGTCCCAAAGCGGGAAGCCGAAGCAAATGCGGGGTGCAGCGGTTCGGGGTACCTTTCTACTCGCTGAATGCCTCGAGACGCGGTATTCACTGACAAAAAGCCACAACTGAACCAACTTTTGCTTTCCGTCTCAATCTTGTCCTCTTTCTTTTCAATATATATAATATATAATCCAGTATCACGTCTTCATCTTTTCAATCCAATACCCTTACAGGCTCTCATCGCAATTCTTTCAATTCAAATAGCTTGCGAGGACTAGATGAGTCTGCATATAACGAGAGCTCCTGCCGTTCCCCTCTACTGACCATTCATTACCTTGGCCACAGTCCTCCAATTTTGAACTTCCTACAGCTCAAGTTGCTTCTTTTACACCTCAAACATCGATAACTGCATTAATTAGTCAACTTTGGTTTACAATGTCCTCGAAGCATTACTTTCCCGAAACGGCTGTTAATACGCTGGTTCCGCTGGCACTCAAATCCTTAGTTGCTGCCAATCCATTCTTAACATTAATTGAAGAGCAAAGGGTCGTCTTGAACAACACTCACAAGAGCTCACAAGTTGCTCTAATCTCAGGTGGTGGTTCAGGTCACGAGCCAGGTATGTACTTCGACTCTCGAAGAAACGCGTGCAACTAATACTTTCTCGACAGCATGGTCCGGATACGTGGGAGATGGTCTCTTATCAGCAGTGGCATGTGGTGATATTTTTGCCAGCCCGAGCATGAAGCAAGTCCTCACAGCCATTGCTTCGGTTCCCTCAGAGAAGGGCACCATTCTACTGATCACCAACTATACCGGAGACAAGTTGCATTTTGGTTTAGCAGCTGAGAGGGCACTCGCAGGAGGCTTTTCAAAGAAGTGTGTAGTTTTACCAGCAACAGACGATGTGAGTATTGGACGTAGTAAATCTGAGAAGGTTGGGAGGAGAGGATTGGCTGGGAACGTAATCAGTAAGTCATCTGAACTAAGATTAAAAGAAAATTAACTAAAAGGTTTCAGCTATGAAAATTCTAGGGGGTGCTGCGGCAAAGGATTATAGCTTCGAACAGTGCGTAGAGATTGGTAAGGCCGTCAACTCACAGCTAGCGTCTATTGGATCTGCCTTGGATCACTGCCACGTCCCAGGACGCCAGAACCATGACGCAATTGGAGACGATGTGTGCGTGGTAGGGGCTGGAATACATAATGAGCCGGTAAGTAATTCTGTTCCCTCACTTAGGTAATGCCTCATAGATACAGGGTGCCCAAAGGATATCACCATTTCCCTCAATCGAAGACCTAATTTCCCAGCTTTTGAAGCTGGTCTGTGATCCCAATGATCCAGAAAGAGGATTTGTCAAGTTCAATAAAACCGATGATGTCGTTATTCTCATCAATAATTATGGTGGTCTCTCAAACTTAGAGCTGGGAGCACTCACCCAGAAAGTACTCATTCAATTAGGTACGTATTGGAATCCTTCCTGCTCAGTAGAACTGTAAATTGATTGTCAACAACCTGTAGATTCCCAATGGAATATCCAACCGACCAAGATCTATTCGAGCACTTTTGAGACATCATTGAATGGACCCGGCTTCTCCATCACTCTCTGCAATATTACTGCCGCAGCCGAACAGTCAAAAACCACGGCCGCCGAGCTTTTAGACTTACTCAGTGCTGGAACCAAAGCTCCTTCGTGGCCAAATGTTCTCTCCAATACCTCCACCAAAGTTACGAGAAAGGCTGTACCATCATTCGACATAGATCAGCAGACCAAAATCTCTACCGAGGAAGATATCAAGGGTATGCGAAGCAAACACTAACCGCGGACTTGTACTAACGCCATTCAGTTGATCCAAGACTCCTAGAAGCAGCTATACGTCTAGGTTGTGAACGAGCTATAGCCGCAGAGCCTAATCTCACAAAGTGGGACATGGTAATGGGTGATGGTGATTGTGGTGAAGCTGTAAAAGGAGTTAGCGAAGGCAAGCCCAGTCCCAGTCTCTCGTCTCATGCACAGATATCTCAGCTAACACAGACAAATCAGCAACTCTCAAACTCCTGGATAATGGTATTGCAAAGAGTGGTTCCGTTTTCGAAGTCCTCCATGCCATCATCAATGTTGTAGACGATATGGGAGGCACACTGGGCGCAATCTTCGGAATCCTCCTTGCTGCCTTCGCCACTGCTCTCAAATCATCTTCCCAAAGCCAAACCTCAAAACCAGAAGACCTCGTCAACACCTTCGCACCAGCTCTTACTCTAGCAGTCGAGGCATTGAAAAGTCATACTGGAGCCAGAGTAGGTGACAGGACTGTAATGGACGTACTGCTCCCGTTTAGCGAAACCTTGGAGAAAGAGAGGGATATGGGCAAAGCTGTAGCCAGAGCGGAGACGGCAGCAGATGGAACGAGAGATTTAAAGCCTGCTTTTGGAAGAGCAAGTTATGTCGGGAATCAGGATGGTGTGGATCAGAGATTACCAGATCCTGGAGCTTGGGCGTTGATGGAGATGGTTAAGGGGGTGCATGACGCTTCTGGAAAGTAAGAGTTAGTAGTATAAATTGTTGGGTAGAAGGATGGTAGTGGATAAATTTCTTTTTGGATGAAAGATTTTCTAGTTGCCTAATGTGGAGACCCCGGAGAGTAAGAAGGGTCTATACCGCATTAAAGAATGCATCCTTATTCAATTGCTAACATCCAAAATGGAGCCAGAAGGACTTTGGAAACGACATTTTACGAAAAGAGTCGCTCGCTGTAAACAATATCTTCTGTTAGTTCAAATCTCGTCGCTTAATCCTTGAAATTTATTAACAGTTGGTAATGACATCTGAGTAGCCCTTTACTATTCAACACATAATGAACATTTAGAATTTAGTAGTTACTAACGTTGAATCCTCAATATTGGTAGAAACCAGCTAAACTCCTACCCCCGGAGAATCTTATGTTCTCTGCTTGCACATCATATAACTGTGCATCTCTCTGGAGAGCACAGCAGCTAATAAACTACATCTCCACATTGTTAGGTTTGATGTTTGTTTTAGTTTTTAAGCAGCTAGTTGGCATTTCAAATCACGGTTCTAACTTTGGTTCGACGTATTTTTTATCAAGATCGCTTATTTTGGTGCTATAGGAAAGGAGGAGACTTGGAGACAATAAACGTTCTCAAGTATTTCTTTGATAAAAACCCCTGTAACCAGATTGCATGAATACAACTAGCATCCAACAATCTTACACCACCTCACCATCCCTTCCACCACCAACCAATCCCCCAATCTTCTCCCCCCTATTCCCA
Organism: Pezicula rhizophila; assembly: GCA_022190145.1. Taxonomy (NCBI): domain Eukaryota; kingdom Fungi; phylum Ascomycota; class Leotiomycetes; order Helotiales; family Dermateaceae; genus Pezicula; species Pezicula rhizophila. The sequence continues at coordinate 8,156 of JAJONI010000529.1, forward strand.
ACTTTCTCATCCAACTCCCTCCCTTCCCCACCGAAAGCTTCATAAGCCCCAAAATCCCTCAATCTAACACCTTCTTGAAACATAAGATCAATCTGTTCTAAACTCTTACCCGAACATTCCGGTATACAGAACCAAGTGAAGAAAATAGCGAGAAAGGCTAGAGCTCCGAATATGAACCCTACTTTGGAATTGAGATCGGCGTATTTGGCGGAGATTAGGTAGGGGATTGAGAAATTTACTAGAAAGCTTTTTCGTGGGGGTTAGATTGTTGTGATGGTTTGAGAGGGTGATGGGGATGGGGTTGGAAGAGAGAAGGCGAAGAGAGGCGTACTTCATAACAACATTAACACCAAATCCAAGTCTAAGAGTTTTATCTCGAAGACGTAATGCGGGAAGTTCAGTTGAAACAACATAGGTCAATGGACCCAAACCGATAGAGAAACCGAAAGCCATGATTACTAGCATGGAAACGATGCCAATTTTCATAGATCTGGTTACTGGGGTGGCGGTTCCGAGTCCTCCCATCGTCATGAGGGATGCGACTTGGATGGCTGCGCCGGTCATGAGTAGGGGACTGTTGTGTATGTGTTAGCATGTTTTGTCCAGGAGAGGTAATAAATTTGGTATTTGGAATCTACTTACCGTCTTCCAATTTTGTCAGTCGCCAAAAGTGTAGCGCAGATGGTAACGAAGTTGATACAGGCGAGGATCAAGGTCATATCGAATGCATTGACCGTTCCTAGTGACTTGACATAGATAGCACCATACTGAGAAGCAAAAGCCTGCCCTGTTGCCTGTTGAAAGAAGTTGATAGCCATGATGAGTAGTGTTCGTTTCAAATTGGTTCCTTGAAATACTTCCTTCCATTTACCTACTTCCTGCTCTCGTTCAAGAGCGTATTGTAATTGGCGGAATTGCTCGTCAATTTCTTCATCTGTGAAAGCTCCTGAACGTAGGATTTGAAGACTTGATCTCGAGTCTTCGATACGATTTTGAGTCAGTAGCCAGCGAGGACTAGGTAAACTTAGTCATGGAATCCAAAGTCTGGGTGCAGTTCTAACCTTTCAGGCACAAACCAGATCAAACTTGCGATGATCGAAGGTACGATATAGAAAAGTCCTATAGGTATTCTCCAAGCCCGGTTATCTGGAAGGCTACTGGTTCCTCTGCAAACAGCGTTGATGATCAAGCCACCAAGAATGAGACTAAGTTGGTATGTTCCGACAATGAAACCTCGCACAGGTGCTGGAACGATCTCGGACTGGAAAGCTGGGACTACAGCTAGTTCCATTCCAACGTAGAGATAGTTGAAAACTCGTGCAGCCATTATTTGTTGCCTTGTCTGGGATGTTACAGCAATGGTAGCTGTAATGAGTGCGTATAGGCTCATTGTGAACATACACCATCTTCTGCCGAACCGAGCACTGATGTAGCTGCCGATTATTACGCCTAATTGAGTATTAGGACAAAACTCGAATTTTTGTTTATTGACCACATACCTGCACCGAAGCCGATATAATTCAGACTGTTAAATAGTGAAAGCCAGTATGGTTCCAGGGCGTAGGCTTTAGTTTTGGCATTATAAACTCCAAATTGTTCGGTAAACGGAGTCATTGCCTGGGTCGTCGAAAATGCTTGATTATCAAAGCCATAATTAAAGGACGAGAGCGCAATGAGTGAGCAAGCTAAAGCAAGTCTGGTATTGAAGTATTTAGCTTGAGGGAAAACTGCCATTTTGCATACCTGGCACTTCAACCTCGTGGTCTAAACTTTCGGTAACAGAGTGAGTGGCTGGGACTCTGGGACTTATTACTTCAGCAGCTGCTCCAGTACTTCTTTATACTTACATCTTCCTAAAACAATATTGAGCGATTCGTTATTACCCCACACTTAACCCCAGATTTAGCACGCAATGGCATGGAAGAATGATGCTTGTCCACGTAGCCATTCCCCATTTCAACTCGTGCCGGCTGTCGGTACGGCTCTCGGTCAGATACCGACAGCCGCTGTGTATTTCATGGTGGAAAGTCGTGCCCGACAGCCGTGCCATCTCCGCTCCTCTGGTCCTGAGGGTTTTGAAATGCAAACAAGGAAAAAGGATTATCGTGTTCTCTAGTACAAGTAGGATATGTTATTGAAAGTTGAGACGGTCTCTAAATCTTGAATTGTACTGTACAGCGGGAGTCAAAAGGTTGCCATCAGAACAATCCAAACAAAATCATGTTGTATTCCAAACCCGCCAAACCACTGCCACTTAAAATCGACTCGAAGAATGGCCACGACAAGCCGAATCTTGTGATTTTCATGCCAGATCAACTGAGATACGACTCACTCAGTTGCACAACTCCAAATTCCAGTATCCAGACCCCGAATATCGATGCATTCTGTCGTCGGGGAACACTGTTCACAAACTGCTTCACGCAAGCATCAGTATGTTCCCAGTCAAGATGTAGTATGTTCACTGGCACATATCCTCATGTGAGCGGTCACAGGAGTCTGGAAAATTTGATCAAACCATGGGAACCAAACATGTTTCGAAGTTTGAAGGAACAAGGATATCACGTTGCTTGTTTGGCACCAAGAGGTGATACATTTGCACCAACGGTCACAGAATTAAGTGTCACCGAGTACGGCTTCTTGGAGACACCAGACTTCCTCCCTGGATTTGGCCGTAGCCCCGTCGAGAAAGATGAAAGCATTTGGGGTAGGCTATTTTATCGAGGCCTTCGAGATTCAAGCAAAGCACTGGACTACGACGAGGCGGTTGTGAAATCTGCCATCACCTGGCTTAAGTGTCCTCCCAACGATAAGCCATGGGTTCTATTCATGCCATTGCTCTTTCCGCATTGCCCGTTTCAGGTTGAGGAGCCATACTTCTCAATGTATGATCGATCGAAGATGCCGCCGATTGTATCGTATCCAGATAAGAAGACTGGTTATGAACCCGGGTATATGAAAACAATCCGAGAACGGTACGGTACAGATCGAGCAACACCTGAGATCTGGGCTGAGATAAAAGCAACATATTACGGAATGATTTCAAGGCTCGATGACCAGTTTGGCCGTATCATCAGTGCTATCGAGGAGCACGGATTGTGGAAGGATACAGTGACCATGTTCTTTACTGATCACGGAGAATACTTGGGAGATCATGGCTTGATTGAGAAATGGCCCTCTGGGCTTTCGGACTCACTTCTTCATGAGCCACTAATAATTGGTGGAGCTGGACTACCAGAGGGAAGGGTGTCAAGTGTGATGTCTGAAATGGTTGACCTTGTGCCGACAGTCTTTGAGCTTTGCGGCATTGGGGAACACTTCCCACACAACGGGAAATCTTTGATTCCGGTGCTCGTAGACGGTTCCACTTCGCACAAGACATTGTCCTTCTCAGAAGGTGGCTTTTTGACCAGTGAAGAGCCGCTGTTGGAGCAAGCCCCATATCCATACGATATAAAGGCTGGGCTACAACATGAGAACACCACCCTTGTAGGCAAAGCTATCAGTGCTAGAAACGCAGAGTGGACGTACATCTACAGGCTGTACGAGCCTTCAGAGTTGTATCATCGAAAAAATGATCCAGAAGAGATGCATAACCTTGCAGCTGACCCCGAATATACCGCAATTACAAAGATGATGGAAGGCGAAACTTTCAGATGGTTGATGGAAGGGTCCGACTTTTTGCCTTGGACAAAGGACGATCGTTTCCCAGAAGTAAAGCTAAAGAGCCCGCGTGAGCAGTTGGAAGAACGACTGCAAAAGGCAGGAAAGGCTGCAAATGTAGAAGGAGTATAAGCGAAAATCTAGGTGGATAGTGAATTCGTACTGGCAATTGGAGTTACAAGTAATATATGTGTAAATCGGATATTCGATCAGGGTGCGTGTAATATCTATAGATGGCGATGCAAGGGGAGCTTGAGCGCTATCTTGTTCCAAGTATATTCAATACCAATGCAGCTATTCATCTCATTCAGGTTGCACTTGGTTCCAGTAATCTGGCTCAAGATTGAACTCAGCCCAATCATTTTGTACTTGACTGACAGGTTCGAGTCTCCAAGGAAACTGATCCCAAGCGTTTTCGTATGAGACATTCGTTTCCCACCCCATTTGTGCCAGAGATTCGGTATTTGATCCCCCAAAGGAAGGAACTGCATTAACAAAGTGTTGGGTTGTGATATCTATTGTATGCATGGAGGCAATACGGGGTTGGCTGGAAATTAAGGGAGATCCAGGAGATGTAGAAGTATTTGAGTTTGTGAGGAGACTTTTCTGCCGTAATTGTTGGCTTCTAGCGGTCGATGTTACTCTTATATCGCTCTCAACAAAGGCTGACTTTTTGACAAGGCTATGCCTTGACAAGATCTGTTTAGAACTTGCTCCATGGGCCGCTGATGGAATATGATCTTCCTGGTCTGGACTGCTTGACCTACTGGAAGATCGGGACGAAAATCCGTATGCTATCAAATTCTCTATGTCGGCTTGCTACATGCGAGTTAGTCTTCACGAGAATGACGAGAACGGTTGATGAGTGATAGGCTAGGTCACTTACTATGGATGAAACCATTGGACTAGTATGGGCCAACTTGCTGAGAAGTAACCGACAAACATCTGCAACATCAGTAACGAAGGCCATAGTGAGCGAAAACCTAACCGCATCAACATGGTATGCATGAAATATAATTCGTGTTGCTTGATATGCACAAACGGAAATGTCTGTATCCATAACAGGGGTCTCTATCTCCAGAGCTAGCATTGCCCTCAGAATACCAGACAGTGCTCTGGAGTTCGCAACGCATCGAATCTGGCAATAAATAACAAAATCTCTGTCTATTTGCTGTAGCGTAGTCTTTGGAAGGCTTTCTCGGAGCCCGGGAATAAGAAGACGGTATAGGTCACAATGACACTGGTGATACCATATGTGCAACATTACAAACCGTGGGAGCCACGGTGAGAAAGCACGTAGGCGAAGATTCTCTTCTGAGAACTTGGCAGATTCCGGAAGGCTCAATAGAAAGTTTTGTAACTCTGCCTCCAAGCTTTTGACAGCTTCGGAAACATTTGATGTAGGCGTTGAAGCGGCGTGTTTGGTATACCTGTGAGCAATCAGCACTGACATTAGTGGAAAGTGTGGTAGAATTATACCTCAAAATGTGATCCCGTATTGTCATAATCCGAATATAATATGCTAGGAGGCTGAGTTCTGTATCATGCTTGAAGTCTCCAATGAGTTGCGCCGTAACACGCTGGACGCCAAGTTCAAAGTCTCTTTCGTGACATGGGAGCTGGAGATGGATCACATTTGCAGGGCAAATCGTAAATTCTTGCAACCCCGCTGACCAAACAGTATCCAACATGTAAATTGTCCACATGAGCCTTCTCCTCAATTCCTGTGCTAGGAAGCAGAGCTTGGGACTTTCATAATTAAGCCGAAGCGCAAAGGCGGATCTTGCTATGGTTGCTAGCAGCATGAACGCATCAGAAAAGCATTGCGTAGCACTTCGATATCGTAAGATCAAAACGAGCGCTTGCAGCTTCGAAATAGAAGGGCGGCCAACATTGCGAAGAGCTAAAGCCGCTGCCTTATCTATGCAGTTTAAGCCATACTCCCGCTCCTCCGAGCTCGAGGATTTCACTTGAGTCGTATTTCCAATAATAGCGAGAAGTAGAGACTCTTCAGCTTCGCCGGCATCGTATTCTTGAAAAAGTGAAGTTTTGTGAAGAAACGCATACTTCGGCAGAGGGTGGATATACTTGAAATGACCCTCAAGTGCTTTGATCATCATGTCCCTATGTGGGATTGTTGGCCTACCCATATTAGTATGTAAAACCTCGGGAAATGGCTCTTCTTACCCTGCGTTCAGCTGAGGCCTAGTGTGTCCACTGAATACCTACTTTGTAAGTATTTTCTTTGGCTGAGTGGCTCATTTCATTGAGTAACTAACTCACTTGATCTGGGCTACTTCGGCCGAGTTGATCAAGGTCGAGCGTGACACTGCTTCCCCCAGACACCTGAGATACAGCTGGTCTATGATCGGGACCTCGATGTGGCGAAGATGCCCTTAATGCGGATTCTGAAGCCGCTCTCTTCGAGGGCACATAGACACACTGTATGCCTTTTCCTTGACATCTTTGACATGTCGGACTCTGTCCATTACAACGAGCCTTCAGCGAATGACAGGAGACGCATGCTCTCCGTACACGGCAACGCTGAGGGTTCTCTGGTGCGAGCTCAGAATTACCATTAATGTTTAGTGGTGGTTGTTTGAAGGAGCAGGAGAATCCTAATCGATCACAATTGCTACAAGTTCCAAACTTGCCATCACAACGAACCTAACATAAGCCATCAGAATTTCTCGCATCTATACTTACGCAGAGGGAACTAGACTCATACCTTGCGTAACCTGCACTGATCACAAGTCTTGTGCAGTCGCCGGTTTGGTCGAGACGAGACTGAGGTCATAGGAGGAACTTGGGATAATAGTACTCGGATTGGATCAATTACAAGGTTGGGGTTTCCATTATGATCGTGGTGAGGTGATCGATCATATACTGTTCTGTTCATTCAAATCTTTTTAATTCTCATAGTGATAGTGTCTGATCGCGGGTGTCGTCAACAGCATCCATACTCCATACAAGCTGTTCCATTGGTCTACTGTACTGTAAACGAAAACTGGAATTATACCCCGCTAAGCCAAGTATCGAAAACAAAGCTCATGATGCACCTCAACTTACTGAGCACCCCTGAATATGGAACAATATCAACCCTACTATCCTAAGTATACATTGCTACGCATTATCCTACCTTTGAATCTCACCATCGTGTTATAATAGCAAATATGCCGCCACGATCGTCGATTGTGCCAACCTTATCAGACGAATCCAGCACCAGCACTAACATATTGACAAATGCCCCCTATTCCTCCCGAAGAAGAGAAAACGCCGCGATAGAAAGGTGATACCCCAGAAGATGGCTCGATTGGATACGTAAGGGAATGCGATTGGGAGTGAGCTGCACAAAGGGAAGGAAGAAGGGAGGGAGCTGAATACCATCGAGAAATGGAGCCGGAAGCTTTTTGAATTGCACATCTATTCGGATGGAGAAGAATTGCCTTCAGATGACGAAGCTGCTGTTAGAGCGCTCCCCAAATTCAAAGCCAAGGCAACCGCGCCGGCGTGAGACGAAGAGGACGAAGATGGAGGTTATCGAGTACTTTCTCTCGCACAAAGTCCGGTGTTACAACTTTCAGACCGGCTCTATGGTAGGGAAGAAGAGGTCTATTCATGATGAAGCTGCAGATGCGTTTCTGCAACACAAGAAGTGAACTATTTCGAATTGGCTTAATCCAAAAATTATGGACAAGATCTGTGCTCAAAAATCTGATCAGAACTACTTGGCGCTCTAGTCAAAATCGACACCTTCTCCTCCCCTAGCACATCTCCCCCGTCAATCCTTCAGATCCTGCACCGGCTTCGTCGACCCAAGAGGGTACTGCAAATCTGCTGAACTAGTCGACTTTGATTACACAAATCATGGAGCTCGCATGATGGAGGATCACGGCCTTGCTCGGTCTAATCTAAGAACCAAGGTTTATTCTTATTCGAAAACTCCCTTTCTACAAGTTTTAGAGGCCCTAGAGAATACCTAGCTTAGGTCCATGCAATTTACCAAGTGCATCTACTTGTTTACTACCAGGATTGACTAGACATTATTGTCGATGAAATTTTCCATTTAAACCTACAGAACAGGACTCAGTTGGTTTTTCAGTATCAAGAAAGTCATTATCAGCATATTCATTATCTTGCTCCAAGTAATGTTGAGTAATCTGACACTATCCTTCAACCTGATATCCGCGAGCATGAGGTTTTTGACGAGGCACTGTTGATTCGCTAGTCGTCCCTGGTCTTGGACCAACTGACCGGGCAAGGAGGAATCGATGGGAGAGGAATACTCTTCTTTGCCTTGTTAGTTTCATTTCCTCGGGTATTACCTGCATTTGGGGATCACTTAGCAGCAGCATTAGCAAGAAGAGGCGAAAAGAAAATGACCTGCCTCAGCCGTAACTATCTTTTAGGGTGCTTGTCCTTCGCATCATGAAGCAATTGATTCCTTGTTTGCATCAGTATAGAAACTGGAATATCGCGGGGAATTCAAAGCCACTGCCACGTCTATAACTACGACACCAAAATACAGCCAGATAGGACTATAGAAACTCATTTAGTATGAGTTAAGCAAGTCGGTTGATTTGGGTTACTCAGTTGAGAATTTAGAGATGCAAACATTTTGGCCATGCTTATGCTGTACAAGACTGCAATTTATTTTCTGCTTTTGGTAGAAACTGTACCTGAATCCAGTCTCCACTCCAAGTTACCCCGAATGACAAGGATCTATGCATGTCTGTATTGCAAAGAAGTCGCTCTCGCTGATGAATGCTACGTCTGCGGAGAAGGCTATTGTAGTTGCGGTGATTAACGCTACAAAAAATGGATTTGTCTTCCAAGGAAAGGATCATCCACTACCCAAGCTCCTTTCCTACCATACACATCTACAAGTTCACGCCTGCCTTTGAAAGTCGTCCTCGCCTCCCTTAGAAGCTCAGCAGCAAATCCCTCTACTTGATCTAATATGTCCTCGAGAACGAACCTTGCCTTGTCGGTCTGCGTTTCATCGACATAAATGTCTGTGATGTCTTTCATGAAATAGAAATAATCCCTCACGCAGCTTTGGAACATTGTCGTTCGGAGTCTATGACCAGCAGGCAGCCTGAATGCGAGTTTGAAATGGCTAACATCAAGTTGATACTTGATTTCTTTGAGTAAGCCGTTTAGACGTTGGAAGGTGGATTCCATGGATCCAATGACGTCGATTTTGTCTGCCAGGATGACGAAGTCAAGGTAAAACTCGAATTCTTTCTTCTTGGCGGAAGAACCTATTCACTATATTAGCCATCTCATTGTCTCTAGCGATTGCAAAGGATGAACGAATTACCGTCAACATCTGCAGGCGCGCCGTAAACCACCTTTCCAGTATAGATAAACTGGATCAAGGCTTCAACTGTTGTTGCTTTGTTGTCCACTAGTGTCATTTCTTGCGTGGTAGTTTCTTGGAACCCTCCATTGAATGCGCAATCGAAGAATTTCGAGGCTTGGCATAGCAGGTTCTTTGAGACTTCGAAAGTGACTTTGTCAACATCGCCGACGTGGAGCTTTACTTTGGGGCCACCGAACAGACTGAGTTGCCTTAACGATTGTCAGCAATTTTGTCAACAAAGCATGGCTTATTTCAAGCTGCCAAAAATAGGAGAACTGTGAAATGCTTACTTGTTGAATTCTCCAGTGGGTAGATTCGCCACAAGCTCTTGCTTGTTTGCCATATTGACTGTTTTAAATCAGTATGGGACAGTAAGCTCGATTAGTGTTATCAAGAAGCAGGCTCGACTTACGCTTGGTCTCAATATGGAGGACTGTTGTGTTTGAAGGTAGTGAAGTTGAGGTTCAAATGGCGCAAGGTTGGTGCTTTGAATACAAGACTACCACAGTTATTAAGCGATGAACTTCTTACTGGAGGATATCGTCTATTCTACAATGCCCTTATTGGTCAGTGCAATACGTAGATACCTTTCGTGATTCGGCAGGCACTTTGATCTCTATAGTACAGCTCAATTTATGACTCTTCACGTAGAGATCATGTTTTGACCTGACGTTTTATAGCTGCCTTTAGGAAACTTCTGAAATAATTTTTTTTTTGTTTACGGTAAGCTGCGAGTAAAATCAAGAACATATTAAGGAGGCCCGGGGATAAAATATCAAGAGTATGCTGATTTGCCAGCAAGGGTGAAGTGGTCACAGAAGCAATTGGGCACTGGCTTGTAAAGAAACCTATTACATGGGTAAAGCTTTTTCTGCAGAGGTTTAAGAACCCCAAAGACTTGCTACATATACAAGCTAGCAACAGCAGTGATATCTCGCTTAATCATCTCCTGACAAGTCTGCATCTTCGTAAACAGCTCTGGATCACCAATTATTCTAGCCGCATTCTTAACCTCTCTGCACGTCTCATCTAGCCTCGTAATGACCCTAACGATCGTTCCCTCAAGGACATCCGTCAAATCAGTGATGTTCTTAAAACTCATGCCTCTAGCCCACTCATAAACGACCTCCATCAAGCCAAATCTTGGACGGGAGACAAAATCGTTGGAGTCATCTGAAGACAAGATGACTTGGTGGTAGGTTTGACGCTCGTTGACCTTCTCGGATATCTCGATAATGGTTTTCATACCACGTTCGAGGTTGAGGGTAAGATTAGGGACTATATCGGTCTTTTCTTGGAAGACAAAAGCTGAGAGGAGGGCGACTATCTCAGCGGGCTCATAGGATGCAAGGACGTTGTCGAGGATTAATTCAGTAAGCACCAGCTCATCTGCAGAGTGGATCTCACAGGCTACTTTGCCTTTCAGTTGCACGCGAGAACTATCGTCAATAAAGTCGAGATCTTTAAGGACTTGAATACGTTGCTCGTAATCTGGTAGAAGTTGCAGGTTTTGGTCAGACATTAGTTGACGCAGTTGAGATATGTTCTCTTTAATTATCCACTCGTCGTGGCGCATAGCGAACTATTAAGGTCAGTTGTACCAAGGATTAAGTTGGATATTTTAAAACTCACATGCTTCAAAAAGTGTGGACAACCAAGACATTTACATGTCTGCGAGCTTGCTGCCTCTTGAGCTCTCTTTACGAGCAATTCCCTCAATTGCATCTCCTTAATTCGCGACCAGTCCAGCTCATTCCAAAGATCAGCCTCCCAATTGCTGCAGATTCTGTGTAGCTCATTTATGGCTGCCTTATAGCCATCGCCGCCCTCAAATACCTCGGGTATTACACCTCTCACGGTTGTCTGTGTAACGCATTCAAGGTCACCTACTGGGATGTACAGCGTCTTTACCGAGATGTGTTTCTTGAACTCTGGAAGTTTGGTGAACATTTTGCGGTACTTTGGTAAGTATGGCAACAAGTCTGTTGAGTTTCTCTGGTCTCTGCGAGTCCGGATCTCAAGAACATGCAGCGTAGGCGCTGTTCCACCTGTGGCTCCCTCGCGGAGCAGGATACCTGGTGTTCGAACGCCCTCCTTGTTGAAGACGACTAGTTTACCTCTGGCGAACATTCTACGGCCCACGGGAGTGGACAGCAGACCGAGGTGAAGATCAACCGTCATCTGCTTGAAATTCTGAGCGGATTGATGGCATAACTCGAGGTCTATATCGCAGGTGGTGCAAGGTTCCCGCTTGATCTTTGCTAGATCTGCCTCCGATATCTTTATTGACTTCTCATGCTCTGGTAGTAATTGTTGTGTAGCATGTTCGCTGAAACTCCTCTTGATCATTTCTTCAATTTTCAGAGCTTCCACGCGGAGAAGATTAAGTATCATGTTGTAAGTCAATCTGAATTGGGAGCGGAGTTTGGAAGGCTCTCCTAGAATCATTTGACGCAATTCTGTGACTGGAGGAGCTTCTCCGCCACCAGGCGCAACAATGATTACTGAACCAACTGTATCCAGACCTCGACGACCTGCTCTTCCAGCCATTTGAGTGTACTCTCCAGGTAGTAAATTTCTGAAAGCATGTCCATCGTGCTTGCGGTAACCAGAGAAGACGACAGTGCGGGTTGGCAAGTTTAATCCCATGGCAAATGTTTCCGTAGCAAATAGGACTTTGACTAGAGTGTGGGCAAAGAGGATCTCGACCACTTCTTTGACAATAGGTAGCAATCCACCGTGATGTACTGCAATACCTCGACCAAGTAGGTCCCGAAGGCGAACAATCTGCGGCAAAGCTCGATCCTCAGGCTTGAGTCGTGCAATGGATTTCTCGATGGTCATATGGATAGCACTCTTCTCAGTCGCTGTACAAAAGTCCTGGTTGCTAAGAGCGTCCGCATTCTCTTCGCAACGCTTTTTGGAGAAAACGAAGATACAAGCTGGTAGCAGGGTCTCTTTCTTGAGGAACTGTACAAGGTGAACCCAAAGGGTCCTGTCTTGAGCAGCTGACGTTCGACCACCTTGTCTACCACCTCGTTGGCCCATATGTCCAGGTGCATGACTTGCTCGAGGAGGCCCGCCGCGACCTCTTTGTGGGGCGCCTCCTCTTTGCTGGCCGCCACCTCTCTGTTGACCTCCGCGTTGAGGTTGGCCTCTTCCTCCTCGTCCATTCCCACCACCACGACCTCCTGTAGATGCTTCAGGTGCTGGGACGGGTTTAACTTTATCCCTGCCACTTAGTGTATCATTTGCAGTCTTCCAACCCTTTTCAATGAACTTTTTGTCAGAATCCACAATTTTATGAATGCCTTTGTCCGCCCATAAATAATGCTCCAATGGTACCGGTCTCTTCGGTGTAGAAATAACATAGATATCCTTTTTTTTTGTCCGCCCCACCCAAGATGCGAATTCGTATGTGTTTGGAACCGTAGCAGACAGTAAAATCAAAGTAACATGCTCTGGCAACATGATGATAACCTCTTCCCATACAACACCTCGTTCTAAATCGTTAACGTAATGGACTTCGTCGAAAATTACAAACTCCACATCTCTAATTAGATCTGCTCCTCTATAAAGCATACTTCGTAGAATCTCAGTTGTCATGATCAAACAACTCGCCTCGGGTGCAATCTGTACATCTCCTGTGAGAATACCGACTTCATCAAAGACTTCTCGAAAGTCTCGAAACTTCTGGTTACTTAATGCCTTGATTGGTGAAGTGTAGATGGCCTTCGTCATGTGCTTCGCTGCCAGAGCTATTGCATATTCTGCTACAACAGTCTTTCCAGCAGAAGTGTGCGCCGCCACGAACACCGAATCACCGTTTTCGAGATGATAGACCGCCTCCTTCTGGAAGGTGTCCAGTTCGAAGGGCCATTCTCGAGCCATGTCTGGAACCAGTTCGCGAAGGTTAGTAATCTCTCTTTTGACATCAACCATATGCGCCCATTCTCTCCCTCCTCGTTTCGCACTCGATGCTGCAAGATTACCATGTGGTTCTAACGCTGGGAACTCAACAGGCAACATAGAGTCAATATCATCCTCCCCATCATCTTCGGATGTATCACCAGAGTCTTCTACTCTATTTACTCCATTCTCGTTGGTGTTCTCCGACGGCTCATCTTCCGGATCCTCCTCTAAGACATCCTCAATATCCTGAGCATCGTTCTCGTCAACACCGGGCTTCTTTTCTAAGAATTTAAGCCCTCTGCTGAGTCCTGGTGCAACCTCTAATAGTCCACCTGCGCCACTGATATTTATGACTCTCTCAAGCTTCGATGCGCTACTAACTGCCGTAGTCTCATTCTTTATAGCTTGTTCTTCTATCGCTGCTGTTGCCTCTACGCCCTCTAAACCTCCTGGCGCAAATGGAAAGAATCCCGCAGCCCCTCGAACAAAATCTGCCCTGCTTGCTGGCTTTCGAAGAAAGGATGTGGAATTCTTAGCCGTTGCGCTGTTGGCAGGGACTGTGACTTCGCGATACCCTGTAACTCGTCCCTCAAGTCCTTCTCTCGTAAAGCGTGTTATTGTGCGTGTCTGCGTTGGCGCAAGCTTGAAGAGGCTTGTGTAGTCTACGGGAGCATCCCACCGCCTGGTACGTATCTGTTAGTCCTTGCCGTCCACTGGGTATATGGAAGGAACTTGCTGTTGGAGTTTATTGAGCCATTCTGCAGAGAAAGACGTTGATGGAGTCAGGTACTTTTGCTCCAACTCATGCTTGAGGTCCTCCTGCTCCTGCTTCACACGTTTGCGGGGCCGTTGCTCGTCCAGAATGCTGTCAATCCAATCGTCATCAGCGCTGCTTATGGATTGTGCTTCGAGATGGACTCTCTCCAGCGCACTTATGAGGCTGTCTGCCATTACTGAGCCGCACAGTTCTGCTCAGCTCTTGAGTGTTGTCTAAGTGTAAGGCTGTTAGAAATTCGAGATGTGTATTTGTAGCGTCATCGAAAATACGCGAATGCTCCTCATTTTTACCCCACCATTTTTTGTGCTGTACGAAGTAGGGTACAAACAATTGTTAAGGATATATTTGTGAGACTACCATATTCACATTTAAATTATACCACAGGAGCTCAACAAATTGATTTATTACATACCAAGCTTCCTAGGGTTTGGCTCTAGGAATGACTGTTACCTAGGGTGGGTGGGTGGGTAGGTACAGTAGGCGCATTAAGCTCAAGTCGAGAAA